>MQTX01000428.1:0-30581 GCA_009735665.1 Angiostrongylus cantonensis | reverse complement strand
ATATATATATATGCTGTCCGAACTTTATCAATTCCTCAAGGATGCGCTGCGCATCCAACTCCATTAACCGTCACGAAGTTGGCTAAAGGGTATTTGCCACATACAATGACTTTCAGGTGCCCAAAGTACCACTGATCTGTCAGCAGGCCAGTATATATACATATATATGTACATATATATATGTATATATGTTGCGTACGTGTATATGTATATATATCAAAAAAACTAATGTGAGACGGCTCAATACAGTTTGCCGCGAAATTATGTGGTGAATAGGCGTGTGGCATACGTGAGGTTAAAGGTGTCCTAAAAGCGACGATGCACTTAACTCGACAAGCTAGCAGGGGGAGGTAGTTGCTTGTCTCAGCTGCGAATTAGTGACGTGCAACTTCAACTTGTCAAAGAGCTGGCAGGTAAAGCTTCAGAAATAGAAGGGATGCGATTAGTGGTCACCTTTGAAAAAACCTCGACTTATACTCATGAAATACTCTTCAGAATGTCCGTGATTATACCCAGTCCTAAAAGCATTAGATGTCGAGTTACGTTTCTCGCCGGAAACAAAAGAAAAATATAACGCGGTTTCCTAGAGCGAGTGGAAGACAATGGGCAGTTGTGGTGCGTGACAGGAACGAATAGTGGTTTTAGTGGTACCCGCTCGAGTCATTTAATGATTAGCAGGATAACAGGTGATAAATATTTACGGCCGATTAATGGTCTCCTGTTGAGTATGAGACTGACATAGATAAAAAAGCCAAACTTGAAGAAACAGACGACCGGTTTTCTGGTCTTCGTAAGCACGAGGGAACTATTAAATATGATTACATGGTGTGGTTGGGGAGTTTGATGAGTTAACGAGTAACCTGGCTGAAACAGCACTCAGATAACCTATACAAGTCAACCGAAGCGTCAACAACTTTTTGTATGCTTATAACTGGATAGCACAGAATGCTATGCACGAATTCTTTTTAACCAATAGCAGCATGGCGCTGAAAGAACATGCGTCTAGAATATACTACGTCACAGCAAAAACATAAGGTTAAAAAGGACGAAAAGTGCGGCTTTGATCAATCCCTAAGCGATGCGCCATGAATTCGACTTCGTCAATCTTCATGGAGGTGATTGAACACATGTCTAGTCTATACAAACTGGACTTACGGTAACCTAACAATGTATTAAATCAGTAGTACTATCCTACCTGACGAGTCTGGTAGCATTTTTTCAACTCCACAAAGATGGAAGGCTTGCTGAAACCGGACCCTGGGATAAAACCAAAGACCACGTGTGTATCGTAGGACACCTCCAATCACTGTGCTACACGCGCCCAGACATGTTCATGGAAATGCCTCTTGGATGGGGAAAGAAAAAACACTTGTAATACAAATGGTCTGCATAGTAAGAAAAAAATGAGTAATGAATTTTACTGTACATGGAGTGAAATCACTGAGAAAATTGCGTACAAAAATGAAGAAGTGAATCTGTATCTGTTGTAAACTTATGATGAAATACTTGTACAGTCACAAGCCCTAATGGGTTTGAATCGATGGCGAACGTATTTGAAGACGTTACTGAGATGAGACGATTGTCAACTCGGCAATAGACAGAGGAAGCAATTAAAAACTAATAGAAATAATGAACATTGAAATTGAATTGGTGGGAAGTCAGATGAAACGAGAGGAGCATTGATAAGCCCATCAACTTCCCATCAAGTTTGAGCAGTTGTAAGAAAGAGACGTACACTCGTGCACATTTGAGACGTCATCACAACTAAACGCTCTCCATTGGTTAGTTTTTCTTATTTTATTCCATATTTAATAAAAAAGAAGAATTTCTAAAAAGCTTACGTGAGGCTATCACAAATTTTTGTTATGGCTCCATTATAGCTGATTCTCCTTTACCACAACATCGCATCAGTGTGTGTGTGTAAGCTTTAAGCTTAAGTATTGTGCAAGAACTGCATTCGTTTCGTCTCGTGAGAAAAGACATCTAATTAGGCTATAAAGCCTCACGATAAAATAGTATCTTAGAGTTCGAAGATAACTAAGCTAGCAACTTCAAAGAATTTTTAAAGTGGTTCACAATTGGTCGGATTGTCAGCGGCATACCTTCAACTAGGTGGACTCGAGTGAGTTTTACTGTAGAAACCTGTTAAGGACCAAAAATTTATCACTTATATAACCTCATTTGTATTTTATGTAACAATTATAAACCTACAAAGAAAAAATTGCAAGAAGATGACATGCATCAAGTGAATGTCGTTTAGAAAATAAGCGCGAAAAAAGAAAACAGGAAATGTAGAATAGATTAAGTACTGTTTCAAAGGTTGCGTGTAGCGTAGTGGTCGGAGGAGCCCTACAATACATATGGGATCGGCCCAGGCTCACCAAGCCCTCCATCCTTCCGAGCTCGGCATATTGGCACTAGACCTGTTTGGAAGTATTAGGAGCACTAGTTCGATGCGACGGTAGGCCACTGTGAGTCATTGTGTAGGCCAGATACCCATTTCAACGCCGAGAGCTTCATTTAGCTTTTAGTATTTCAAGTAGCGACATTCTAATAATTGGTTTATGAGTCTGTCCTGCCGATGATATTTTCTCAATTTCCTCTTCTACCATAAAACTTGTGACGATAACATCCTTCTTTTACAAAAATGCTGTCTTACAAATCTTATGACATTAATTAAGCCTATTTTAATAAAGTACGGGCTCATGTGGCGCATTGGTTGGAGGCGCCACTGCGACACGCACGTGGAATCGATTCCTGCGCCCATGGCTCACCAAGCCTTCCATCCCTCCAGGGTCGGCAAATTGGTACCAGACTTGTCTGGGAGGATAGCAGCACTGGCTCGATACATCGGCAGGCCACGGTGAGTCATTGTAAAGGCCAGATATGCATTCAATCACCTCCAACGATACTTAATGAAGTCGAATGCATGGCGCATCCCACAGGGATTGATCATGATCAACGCCGAGAGCTTTCTCCTTTATCCTTTATTTTAATAAAGTTTCATAAATAAAAAAGACAATGAAAATTCTTTCTAATTTAAACTATGATAGTTCAGGAGTGGAGCCAGCAATGTATTATCTGGAGATGTACGTTAACGAATGATTCATTTCGCTGAACAATTGATAAGATTACGAAGAGGTGACGGAAGCGAACACAGATAGAATCCAGTGCAAGCCTACGATAATATTTCCTTGACTTACGTCAGCAATATAAAATCAGGTAGGCACAATCATAGATAAGCTCCAAATCATGCAAGTAATCATTCATATCATTTTACTTCAGTTATTTTTATGTCGAAAACGATCAGAAAAGTATGGCGAACAGAAATTACTATGAAGAGCACTGTCAACAAGGTCAATGAAAAGGAAGAGAGAACTGCACTGAGAAGAAAAGGAAAAACAACAAACCAGAGATAGGTTACGATGATGAAATCACAACGAAACGAAGTGAAAACGTAAATTTGGTGAATGGATGAGTATATTGGCATTCGAAATGGAGATGTGTAATAGTGGGTGCGCTAAGGCTTGACCAATGGAAATAGCGGTGGCCAGTCAGCATGAGAATGAATGGTTGCAATTTGCACGACGAGGACGAAATGAAGAAGGTAGCCGACGGCGGACGGCGGACAGCTGAAAACCGGCTTAGAGCCATGTTGAAACTATCTCTCACCTCATTCGGATAATCAAATGATGTTCTTTATGATATCAGCATTAATGTCAATCTAATAACACAGTAAACAAGATTGCAGTATATTCGTAGTATATATGCAAAACATTAAATCCGGCTAGTATATTCGCTCAATAGAGACTGACTAGTAGTGTGAAAAGAAAGCATAGGGAATGCAAGCAGTCAGCTGCATGTCAAGTGTTGAGACATGATCCCAGAGGACAAACGCATCTGGACCACTGACTGAACGAACGACACAGGCAAATGCCAGAGATGGCCGCTAGACTCAGTGAATAGAGAAAAGATGGGAGGAAAATTATGGAGAGATGAAAGTCTGAATTTCTAAAATCGACGAGGTTAGATGATGTTTAATACACGACCACTGCATCGAGTGAAGTGAATGTTGTAAACGCTCCTAGAAACAATGGATAAACAGACGGATGCATAGATTGACCGACAGTTACCTGAATGTTTGGATATACGGGTCGATAAATCGATTAAGGGATAGACAAATGAATGAGTTGATGGATGATTGTCGTGAATTAATAGATCGGCAACATGAAGACGATCGAGGTAACAGATTAATACAACTTTCGCAGAAATATTTTCTTACTTAAGTAGAACATTTAGCGGCTATTAGGTGACCAAAACAATTCATTCATACAAAATGTTTTTGTGATAGAAATAACTCGTTATAAAAATGTAATACGTCGCAACCTCATTTGATAGAACAGAATTGCTTATGAGAGACTAGCACGTTCGCCAAATGAGCGCTTAATGAATTAGTTTTCCAACATCACGGACTATAGTAAGAGAAAAGAAAAGGATTCGAATGGAATCAATTCGTTAAAAGGAAAGTTCAGTCGTTTTCTAGTAAGCAACACATGACGCTGGAAATTATGAACGATTTGTCAAAGATGAGGAAACACGGAAAGCACCACTGGCCTGTGTTGCTTATATTTCTGATTTGTTAGGACGTCGATGATAGCTATAATAAGATGGCGCGTTCGTTCCCCACCGCAGACACCTGCGGTGTGGCGTTTTACAAATATCTCAGCATCGTTGTGGTTATAATGAGAATTATTGGCTAGCAGCAGGATGCTTCTTAGAAATCTTTACGAATAAAACCAGAACAGACGACAATGGTGTTGGCTGTCATGGAACGTCTTGTCATCCATCAACACCGCTGCTAGCATACAAGCGACCGCTCCACGTTCGTGATACGATTACATTATACAAATGTCAAAAAATAATGATTGATACTTCTGAAACGTGCAGATTTTATGAAATTGCTCACTAATACCTCTTGCTCCTTCATTACCAGTAGTTTATTCCACCTAATGATGGCTGGGACGTGTTTTTACGTGTCGAATCAGAACTGAGAAGTAGCTTGACATATCCATCTCGAAACACACACCACTAATGAAAAGTGGTCCTATGCAACAGAAGATCCCGAAAAGTTGCTCTTTGCAATGCCCTCGTCGGAAAGATAAAAAAGGGTATCATTGCAGAAGTGTGATGCTGTTTGCGACCCTCAAACAAGAACATACGATCAATAATTCTGGTTCACAACTGGAATGAGTGAAGAATAATAATTCCTGTTCGAATTACTACACGATGAATGGGATCATAAGCAGTACAGATGAATTGCTTGTAATCTAAAACAACAAAGTGCTTCTTGTGAGTAGACTTCGTGAGTTGGTAGCAGTTTTGTTAACAATGAGGAAACTGGGAATTCTCTCTCACTATTTAGAAATCGCCATCTCAATAACCTAATTCTCATCATATGCAGGATCCATGCTATTCAACTGTTTACTTTGTTCCATTTACACCATTGAGTCGAATCAGAAATCAAAGAATTGCAAAGCATTAAGGCATTCGTAACCATTACACTATAGTGTAATAGTTAAACATTACAAAATGACCCCAACCTAGATTATTTGTTGATGTAAAATATCAGATTTAGAGTTTCTAAGAAACATAGTCTGAACAAAGGAAATCATATAGGAAGGAAACATTTTTAAAAATGGTTCAAAGATCTCATTGTATAACAAACGGCTTTTTCTCAATCCGTCATATCCCTACGGATTTTTTCATTCTGACCAGAGCAAGATTATTATAACAAATAGTAATGTTATAATTTAATAACACTTAATAATTTATAATACAAACGGCAAATCAGAGATTTAAGAGAAGGTAACGGAAGAGAAAGCGTTGTGTATTATCTCATTATTAGAGACAGGTTAATTCAGAATAATCCAAAGGATATTTGGCACGCTTTTACACTACGGTTCAAACCATACGTGATTAAATAGCAAACAATAGAAAAATCATTTATTTCTGGGTAGAAAAGGCAGGACGACCTATTACACAGATTTCGTCGGTCATCTTATCACAGGAATCGTTGGTGTTCGTAAAGAATCTTGGTCGCAATGCGGTAAACATCGCTCCGATTCACAACGCGGCCGATCATTGTCAGTGGTTTGAACTCGGGACCGCTTTAGTACGGCTTTGTTGTGATGACTATACGTTTGGCTAGTATTAAAAATATGAGTGACAGTAGAAAAAGAAAGACAATAAAGTTGCAACTAAATCCACATATCAACTGAACTATCCTCACGAATGAGAGCTTCAAGACAATGAAGTGAATAGAAAATGTACTGAGATTCTTTTATCAAACGAGGACGGATCATGCATTTATGTAAACAGGTGGTAAAATTTGGTAAAAATACGCTTTTAACTGAAATAAAGAATGAGACTAACAAATCGCCTTCTGGAAGAAATGCAAATAAAAAGAGGATGGAGCTCTCGGCGTCAATCCATCACTGAGGATGGGCCACGCATTAGACTTCATTAAGCATTGTTAGAGGTGAATGAATGCATATCTTATCCACACAATGACTCGTGGTGGCCCACACTGATGTATGGATTCAAGCCAGCACTGCTATCCTACCACACAAGTACAGTGCCAACTCTTTGACCCCGTACGGATGGTACGCTTCGTGAGTCTAACGCGTGAGATCGATCCCATGTGTATTGCAAGGCGCCTCTAACCACTGCGCTAAGCGCGCCCGAGACGCAAATCTCTCATTTCTAGGAAAGCATAGACAGACTTTCCCAGTAAAAAAAATAGAAGAAAGCATGAAATTTTAAATACCACAGCTATTACAGATGCAACGGGTGAGCTCCACTTTCGAGAAAAACAGCAAATGCGCGATAGAACACAACAATTCAGTAGAAAAGAAGGAAATTAATAGCATCGAAACACTCAAGGAGAAAGCATAGCCGTAAAAAATTCAGAAGTTGATAAGAACATTTGAACGTAAATACGAAAAGTAGTTGTGAGATGTCAACTTGTAAGTCTGCTCAGAAGTTAGTGTGGAGATGAATTGTGCCTAATCCTTTTATTATCTGATGCAGAGTGTAACGTGTCTGCTGATGCAGGATTGATTATTTGTAAATACCTACATGAGAATTGTCTTATCATGGAATTCAGTTCGATAAATGGTGTGAACCATAGCACTTCTTAACACAACAGATGATAATTTTCAACCAGACATGAACTAAACTCACTAACAACGGCCATGATTTTTTAACGCCTATTACGTCTGAAACTCAACGGAAAACTGGAAAATAATTAAGCCAAGACCAGGTTCTTTTATTCTTTAAACTATTTTCTATTTTTCATATTACATAATTGTCACGAATTGATTTTAACCTTTACATGTATTACGTCGTTCCGTTGATCGTCAAGTGATGCGAGCGAGCACCAGTAAATCTGCTTTTCCCTTTCCAAGAGTAGTTCAATAGGTTCTGCCCACTCTAAGAATCCGTTGAGCACCGTATTTTTTTTCTAAGACTTTCATGAAGACCTCTGACTATCGGAAAACACTCGACACTAAACAATCTTAGAAATACGACTTCCGTTTTATACCATAGAGCATCGCAGAAGTGATTAAATATAGATTTGGCTTGCACAACCTTGTGATGGCGTAGTGATGTAACAACTCAGTAACTCAGTGCTGCTATCCTTCTAGACAAGTCTGGTACCAATTTCCGTACTCCGGAGTTATGGACGGTTTGCTGAGCCCGGGATACGAAAGTGAAATAACGACCACGTGTGTATTACAGGGCACCTTTAACCACCTTTAACCTGCGTTATATACACACTAATATACATCACCTGTTTTAAAATTGTCCGCCGCTTCGGTAATTTCCTTTATTTTTTGCACTTTTTCGAGCCGTTAATAACATGTGTGTTATGCCACCACTTCTGCCTCTTAGTAATACATTGATATACACATGAAAAAGTAACTATGCACCTAACTTTTAACCAACCTGACTTATTGATAAACTTCTAATCACTTTTTTTATTTTCTTCTTTAGTTGAAAGTCAGTCATGGTAATCACTTTCTTTCGTTTTTATTTTATAAAATGGATGCGTGTGGCGCAGTGGTCGGAGGTGTCCTGTGATACGCACATGGGATTGATCCCGCACCCGTGGCTCACCAAGCCTACCATCCATTCTAGGTCGGCAAATTGGTACCAGACCTGTCTGAGAGGATAGCAGCACTAGCTCATCAATAGGCTACCGCGAGTCATTGTAAAGGCCAGATATGCATTCAATCACCTCCAACAATGCCTAGTAATGTCCAATGCATAGCGCATCCCCCAGGGATTGATCAACGCCGAGAGCTTCATCCTTCATCCTTTTTTGTTTATTTTATAATAAACAGAACATAGGCTCATTGAAACGAAAGAAATGCCAATGTGTGAAAGGAGATGGGTCACGTAGAAGTGATTATATCAATTTAATGAGATAGATAAAAAAAACTTGTTCCAATGTCTCGACTTAATTAGGCCGCAAAGTCAGGAATACGATAACTTGAAATACCTGAAAAAATTTCCCATAACGAAATGTTTTTAAATGATTAGAACTTAAGAACAAATATGTGGTTAATTTTTCTAAACCAATCTACGAACAGCATTTCTTAATGCGAGTATTTTTTATGAAATCGAGAAAAGTAAGGATATTTGTTTCTGCATTTTCAAGAGAAGACGACCAAAAGGGTTGTTGTTGTGGTAGCTGCAGAAGACAGAAACAATGAAAAGAATGACATCAAAATATCAAAAGTAATATGAATCATGAAAAATATACTGGTGGTCTAAATGAAAACAACTCGAATTGGCACTCTCAAAGTCTAGAATCGTTTCCACCCCATAACCGTTCAGTATACTCAGATCGATGGAAGGACTATGAAAGCCATACACATTTGATAAGGGCGTTTCATTTCTCTAAAATATTTTTTTTTAAGAAAACGTAACCAGCAATTGATCGCCATGCGCAATAGAGCTTAGTTATACTAATACTTAGTTTAACATCCGAAAGAGGATATCGAACTTCTTCTTGGCTTTTTCTCAACGGTTATGAGTGATGAATCCTCAGAGTACATCACAGTTAGACAAACAGGAATAACCTCCAGATATGAAAATGCGGTTGAAAGAAGAACTAGTTAATAAACAACTAGATGATTCTTAGTGTTTTAGGTCTAAGAATTAACAAAATTTATAAGAAGGAAAACTAATGCACAGTTAAAATACTGTTAGATTTATAATGAGGGCATATTCCGCCATCGAGAAATTGCATTTCTTTTCCAAAGTAGCATCAAGCAGGTCGGTTATTATGACTTGATTTTGTAAACTTCGAACAAAAAAAAAAAAGAAAAAACATCTTTAGAATATGATAAAAGTGCAATTTTAGCACAAATTCGCTCTTGAACGCTACGTCTTCAGTTGAAATTTACACGGCCTACATTATCCTTTGTGCTCTACCGATCACGAGAGTACAAACAATGCAAGTCTCTTAGCTACTAATTGTGTAAGACAAGAATAAGAATGGGACTCGGGAAGAAAAAGGAAGTAGGGGTAGACTGTATGGACAGATAAGATTAGACGAGGCAATTAAATGACTCCTCCTAACGGTTTACCGCCTCATAGTGGCTGGGAGTTGTTCCTGGATGTCGGACTGCCATATACAGCGGGGTATTCGTCCCCCCGACGGAATCTCCCAAGCTGAGAAAAAGTTAGTAATTTTCATCAGAAAGCCTAGCTAAGAGTAAACCAATACCAGGATTCGCCACCGCCCCGGTATCAAAGTCGCATGATGGTAAATCTCCCTCTAATCCACAAGGGCTACGACTGTCTCCCGTGGTGACGATCTGCGGCAGACTTTGGTCAGGTTGCCCTCGTGATTCCAGGGAGCCACAATGGCTTAACCAGCAAATTTTTGAAAAATGGTGATTATGCTAGAGCCCGTACAATTAATGTGGACGGAGCGTTTATGTATCAAGTAGCTAGATAACTGGATGAATGCGGGGATGCTAAGACATGAGAAAACGCAAGAATCTCAGAAAGGTTTGAGAATCCGCTCGTGAGGTGAGGATAATTGTAGGATTGAAGTCCTCTTGAAAAACCAAGCTTTGTTCAATCTTCAGTATCATTCTGGTTGATATTAACATAAAAAAAATCGTCGTGTTGCTAACCGACAGCGGTCAGGCTTTAGTGGTCCACGGATATCAAAGTGAACATACTGATAATCCAAAGAAGTGAAACATATAATGCTATAGAAGCAATTTCTACAAACGTTCGTCAGTATTCCCTCAGTTAAATTACGATAAGTTATTAATCTGCTTAGGTGTAACTCACCAACATGTAAATATAAGCCGAAAAAACGCCATCCGAACGCTCATAAATATAGCGCGCACTTCACAGCCGTGCTGAATACGAGTATAATTCCGTACGTATTCTGGCTTCCCATGGAATCAATAACGGAGATTCCGCTCAGAGGTTTCCGCTCTCATAACTTCTATGTTAAAACACGACGCTTCTGCAATAGGAAAAGCACGTTAATTTCTCCATTTTGAAGCTCGACCATTATTACAAAAGACATGGAAAGGGCTACAGCTCGCACAAAAAACTGGAAGCCGTGGATTAGAAGCATTTCTTGCAACTCATGACACGGTACACTTGGTGCCGCCATCTACGAAGCAAACAGCCTCCGTGGATGGCGTCCTAGAGAAAACATAAACGTGAAGATTTTGTTGGGTCTTGCACCCTTTCTGGTCGCATAAATATTCAAGTAAGCACCTACGGTGCATAAGAAAATCAGACAGTAATTATCTGAAAAGGAATCTCCATACGGCGTTCTCATAAAATCCATATAAACTCATCTTCAATAACACTACTACTAGCTTCAATTATTAAAAATTCTGTAGAATGTTCACATCTTTATGATAGAAAGAATGGAATCATTGGTGGTAGATGATCACGACACCATTGATGGTGCTCAATTAACTTCTTCACTAGCTCTGAGAGGGCGCGTGTGGCGCAGTGGTTGGAGGCGCCACCGCGACGCGCACGTGAAATGCGCCCATGGCCTACCAAGCCTTCCATCCCTCCGGGGTCGGCAAATTGGTACCAGACTTGTCTGTGAGGATAGCAGCACTGGCTCGATACATCGGCAGGCCACCGCGAGTCATTGTAAAGGGCAGATATGCATTCAGTCACCTCCAACGATGCTTAATGAAGTCAAATGCATGGCGCATCCCTCAGGGATTGATCAACGCCGAGAGCTGTAGAGCTGTAGCTGTACTAGCTCTGAGGCACGACGAGGACGACCGGAAACTTAGCGAGTATGAATTCGTGTTGCACGAAATTTACCGAAGGATAACACGTGATATATGTGACAAGTGTGGTATGAAATTTGCTTAGCGAAGTTTAACTCAATAGGGAGAAAGCGAAAGCTCAGCATTGTCTCTTGTATTCTAGGAAATAGGTTAAAAACTACGAGATAATAAATGTCTAAAATAGGAAAAAATTTCGTTATACAAAGACGAAATAAAGCTCTAGTAAACCTAGTAAGGTAACATGCCTGAGAACAGTATCTTAATCGAATGAGCTAAATAAAATGACTTGTTCTCAGTGAACCTGGAAAGATTTGTTTGATAACATAAAAACAGGACGCGTTGGTGGTTGAAGGCGCCGCTACGACACACACTTGGAATAGATCCCGGCGCCCACAGCCCACCAAGCCTTCCATCCTTCCTGGGTCGGCATATTGGCACCAGACTTGTCTAGGAGGATAGCAGCACTGATTCAATGCATCGGTAAGCCACGGGGAGTCATCTCCAACGATACTTAATGAGGTGGAATCTATGGCGCATCCCTCGGGGACTGATCAACGTCGAGAGCTTTATCCTTTATCCTTTAACATTAAAAGAACAAATTTAACGAAATTTACTACGAAAAATAAAGGAATTTTCATTTTTCGAAGTCTTTCCACTCATGTCTTTAGGCTATTTTTCAATATTCATGTCAGAGTTGGTATTCCGATGAAACTTTTTTCATTGTTTTTAATGCTGCTGCTCCCACCCCCACAGCTCTTTCTGCTTGCCTCTTTTTAAAATCTAGCAACAAATGTCCGCATGTTTTTGGCTAATGGATATTGAAACATTTCAGAGTGCTCTCCTCTTCAGCAAGCTGAACTCACGCTATAAGTGCTTGGCCGAAGAAATCAATACGTATTTTTCTGTAGAAAAACTCGCTCGACATGATATCTCTTATTTATTCTTGCATTCTGTTAATTTCTAAATATCTTGTTAAGGAATGGCAGAAGAAGAGAGTAAAGAAAACAAACGATTTATGAACTGTTATATGTTGAAGTTGAAAAAGAAACAGAAAAGGAAACATCCGATTCTTATTGGGATACGATTGTTCAACATTTGTTAAGTAGAATGGATGAGATTCATAACTGATCATGAAGACCGTTTATAACGGGCGCTAAGAATAAGAAAATCGTAGAGTATGCTAAATATTGATTTCAAACAATGTGCTTAGCACACAACAGATTACATTGGATGCACTATCAACACCACACGGAAGAGTCGTTAACAATATTACGAACAATGTTAGCTGCAAAATTTCCATTGTGGTTAGGAAGGTTGATGCTAAAAAGAGAGCCGGAAACAAGCCACCTCCATCGGTGATGGCCACTTGAAAACAAGTTAATTAAACCCATGGTGTTTGTGATCTTGTGAAGGAACCAGACGTAAAGAAAGCCGCACGTTGAGAACAGGCTTATTTTCCTGCGCATAGTTGGACAAAGACGAATAGTAAGTATATTTGGCGAAGCTAAGTTTGCATTAGAAAAAACTCATGGTGAGCTTTTTCGGGAAAAACGAATAAGAAGGCGAATCGTTAATCCTTAAATCCAGGACAATAATCTGAGAAAAGAGATATTCTCATGATATCGACGTAATACACAAAGAACTTCAACGACGAGAACTGGCGTTGATCAAATAAAGCGACAAATTCTATTGCATGACAACGGCCGACAACATGTACACACAACCCACGCTGCGAAAGCTTAAAGAATAGAGAAGAACTGAAGCACGAAGAGAAGCTCTACCTCACTCACCTACTCATTACATCTCTCGCCAATCAAAAAGTCGCTTCCGAGACGGTTTTTTTTTTGAAAAACGAACTAAAAACTCTTTGCAAACCACATCTCCTTCTGCTTGTTCAATTTGTATAAGCTGACGAATGTCCTGAATCAGTTTTTCAGGAAGATGTTAAGAAGATTATCAATGACCTCTTTTTGTCTTCTTATTTTTACAAGTGTGGTTTTTGCTGATCGTTAAAATATGTTGGATACTTGGTACTTTAAAGACGTACCGTAGCGAGTAGTGTAAGCTTCAGAATAAATTCTGTTTAACTAATACTCTGCAGGTTGGACGAGTTTTTTTCATCGGAATATTCCCAGACTTTGTGGAACAAATAGCAGAGCAATTATATGGAACAAAAGGGTTAACCCTTTCTAAGGAAACGGAAATATTTCAATTTATAGGAAGTATTAATACTTCGAAACCGACTTTCCTTGAAGCTCGGTGTGCTTAATCGATATGTATTCTTTCTTTGATGAGCTTACACGAGGTTGATAATAATATTTATTATCGGCTAACGTTTCGACGTCTTCGTCTTCATCAGAACCGATGATCCGAGTCGATGGTCCACGCTTGTTATTCGTCTCGATGTGGCGGCTTCGCCTTCGTGTTGAGTCAGGTCTTCCTCAGCGGTCCATCTCCTCGAATCTGAAGAAGATGAAGACGAAGACGTCGAAACGTTAGCCGATAATAAATATTATTATCAACCTCGTGTAAGCTCATCAAAGAAAGAATACATATTAATAGGAAGTGTGTTTAAACACTCTAACTAATCGCGTTAAAGAAGTGTTTGACATAATGAAGTGTTCCAAAGATTGCACATTTGGAAGAACAACGACGATGTTTTTTTTGAATGTTGCCAATCACAAATGAACCCGTAAAGGTGACAGAGTTAGGAAAACTAACAAGCCGTGCCGTGCTTTCATAGCGAGTAACAATTATTTAGAAGCCAATAGTTATTTACATACACATAAATCATCATGAAGGCAAGCTTTCGATGACTTTGAAACGAAATTGATTGTCACATCTCTAACGCTGACCACTTGTAGACAAACACAAACTCCTCGTGATACTTCAGTCATGCCAAGAAGATGACAACTGACGACATGGGAGATTTTGGGCGATGGAGAGGCCGCATTTATGGCAACGAGGAAATGTGCAAATTCAGAGGACAATATAACAGAAGTAAGTGCAGCTAGTCGCGCACGACGTAAAAATTGCACCCGTCCGAAATACCTATTACTCTCAAACGGGCGCCGCGCGCGACGATCGCAATTGGTGCGCGACCGTTGTGAGTCGCATACGACGTTCACGCTTAGCTTCGCCCGAATCGTCTCGCAGCAACGGAACACCTGCTTTTCTTTTTCATCGCTAAAATAGAAGAAAATCACAAATGGGAAACAGACGTTTGCTTCACTACTTTTTACTAAGTTTTCAGGACAGTTTTCACCGCCACGCCGTCGAATAGCTCACCAGCAAAATTATCACTTTGGTGATGCTGATGAATGTTCGAGGACAGTTCTCTGGATTTACCAAGCAAATAATGACAGACATATGTTGTTTGTCATTATTTACTGCTAACTGTACAACACTGATAAATTTGTTTTGAAACATCATTACGACCTGCTTGCTAAATCGTTGCCAGTAGAAACATTGTGCATTGCAAGCCTAAAACAACTTTAACTATTTCAAGGAATAGCACAGTATAAAATTCAATTCTTACAGCCTTTTGTACATGAAGAGTACCAGTAAGATAGGATGCGAACGATTCGTATTGTTTGATTGTCTGAAAATTGTTGACAATTTCACATGTAAACCCTCGTCCTTACATAAAAAATCATAGACGTCGAAACGAGTTTCTCAGACTCATTTCATTTGCCCATGAATGAACAAACTGCAAGTTTTTAAAGAGCTTGCTAACTACTAACAAAAAATTATTAACAAGCCAAGCAGCAGCACTTCATTGGTGTCTTCCGAAGCTCGGTATCATTACAGTACTTACTTCACCGTGGTGGGATAGATATATTTGTACTTTTTTGTAAAAATGCACGAATTTAATTTAAGGTTTCATTGGGATCACCAAATTTTGATAAGAGCTAAATGTTTGCAGTTAGAAACTGAAACTGGTTAATGTTATCAAAACCAAGTTATGTTTGCTTTATTAAAGGGAAATTTCTCGATTATTTTCTGGATCACAAAAGGATAATGGATAGAGCTCTCGGCGTTGATCAATCCACGAGGGATGCGCCATGCATTCCATTAAACTAAGTATCGCCGGAGGTGATTGAATGCATATCTGGCCTTTACAATGACACGCAGTGGCCTACCGATGTATCGAGCTAGTGCTGCTATCCTCTCAGACAAGTCTGGTACCAATTTGCTGACCCCAGAGGGATGGAAGACTTGGTGGGCCATGGGCGTGGGGATCGATTCCAAGTGTGTGTCGCAGTGGCGCTTCCAACCACTGCGCCACACGCGCCTACTCAAATGAATACAGCAATAAATTAGTTCGCATTTTTATATTTCATCAATTTAATCATGTTTACTACGCACACCTTCTGCTAATATTTATCGACAACGAGAAAGCGTTTGACAGCTTCTAAACGAAGGCAATCCTATCATCGGTCGTCGACCAGGGACACGCGGGAAAAAGATTAGACTAAGCGTAGGTAGGGCGATAGCCCAGTTCATAAAGAACCTGTGGACTCTCTGATTACAAAAAGCACCTCGCACGTGTGCCATGGACATTCAATTAACATGAAGAACAAGTTGGAAAAAAAATTAAATAGAAGGAAGGCAGCATGGGACCCATTCGCGACTCTCAACGAAGCCGCCGATTAACTAACGGGCGCAAAATCTCGCTTTCCTCTTCTCAATTCAACTGTCCTCACAGTGGTCTGCAATGCAACAGAGACGTGGGCTGATACCTCGACCACATCAAGAATTCTGCGCACCACCCACAGAGTACTTGAACGATGTCTTCTGAAATTTAATCGACGCTCATTTCGTCTAGCCCGAATGCGCAGCTTGGATTTGTGGAGCCTGCTCCATCTTCGAAATCAAGGAGAATATATATCGATAGCGAAACACAGAAATGTCGGGTACTTAATAAGAAGAATAGATGACAGATGGACCAGAGCAACAGTGGAGACGACTCCAAAACAATGCAAGCGTTCTTTCGAAAGATCACCCATACGATGGGTGAACGTGTTCGTGGCCAACGTCAACCTTCTCCACTCTTAGATGGCGACGATTTTGGGAGGGCCTCGCGGACGACACCGTGTTCGTAGTACGCCACCAACATGGACAACGATTGCGCGAGGAAGAAACAAACGGAAATTTTGCTATTATTCGCACAACCAGTGGAGAGTTGGCATCCAACCATTCAAGTAAGTAGGCGGTTTAAATGGAATTTCTAGCATCTGTAACATTTAAATGGTTCTTTCTATATTCTTCCTATGGAGAATACTTGGTGTGGCGGCAGCGATTGCTAGATTAATAGTCTTATTTGCTACGGTACCTTTTACTCCTAATTTTCTATAAAAATATGAAACTGTCCAATAAGACCTTGTGGCTCTTTGCACTCTTTTATCTCCGTTTATTAAAAGTTTTCTTCTTGCTAAATTATCGTTAATCGTCAAACTGAAACAAATAACACATAAAGATGAAGATGAGAGGATGGAATAAGTTTAAAAAGGATGTCGGAAATCTTAAGAATAATGAAAGCTCTCAAATTGTATTCATGGGAAAAAAGTATGAAGTGCACGGTAGATCCTTGCTTTCCACTTCGATATCAATAGATAAATGGCAATTAGTTGCGTTGTTTCAGTCACCCGCAACTGCGATATCGCGGTTGTTATCCAACAAAGGTTATTATCTTGTTCCGATCAGCGGCTGATCATTCAAATCTTGGTTAATATAATACTCAGTGTTTCTTAAAACACTGGATGCTGTAACTAAAAAGCCGCCGGCCTAACAAGGATTATCTGCATTACTGTATTGTTAATTAGTGGATTACTTGTCCATTCGGATTCTCCGATATCTCTTTTCTCGATTTGGGTGCTTGTAGAGATTGTGTTACTTACCACTCTACTCCCGGTGAGAATACACGTTCCTTTTCACTGATTTTGGATGCAGAAAGTTAATTTAAATTAAAAAAGAAAATTAAAATTGGATACGTCGTTTTCTCTCTTAGCAATCGCGAGATTGTTAAACAGCATACGTTTACTTCCATACAATAACACACATACAACACAATCGTAGCTGACGTTTCGACAGAATCGCCTTCTTCAGAGCCTGGAAGGGTACACCAATACGCATGCTGTATGCCGTTTAACGTATGCTGTTTAACAATCTCGCGATTTCTAAGAGAGAAAGCGAATTCATAATTCAATGCCGAGGTTAATAGAAAGTCGATCCTGGTTACTATTACAAGATGTACCAGTAAAGTACTTTCGACTTGTGAAGGAAGCACTGTCACTAAGACAAAAGATCGTCTTAGGCAGACAACAGATCCACTTTCTCCGCCGCTGCATTCAACACCGAGTCGTGCCGAAGTTCATAAAACGGAAACGACTTCACGAGATATGCGGTCAGCCAGAGGACAGCCAACAAGTACGAGACATCGAAATGGAACTACTCTGCGCCGCACTACGAAGCAAACGGAACGAAATGTTCGCAAGGAAGATGAAGTGTGTGACGAAGGAACAATTTTGTGCTTTGTATTTGGGGGATCAACTTTGGAGGAGAATAGTTGGTGGGTCAATATTGATATGCAATTCTATTAGGTCTAATGCCAAAGTAGCCTTGCAGCGAAAGTTTGAGAATCTGTTGAATAATTCGCGTGTCTCGGCTTCAAGAAACCATAGAGTCAAAAAAGTCAACTTTGCTAGGAGTCAAAATTCGGTTGATGCTGCACCAAAAAAGTCTAGAGTCACCGCACTTGGGGCATGACAATACCTGAGAGTGCGCGCTCGTTTGTAGAATTGGGCCCAAGCTTTTCACCATCACAGCCCATTTCTAAAACAACCTTGCGTAAGATAGCATGCAATCTTTATGAACTTCAAGATCGACTCCGTTGTCAGGCTAAGCAAAGAACAGCAAAAAAAGCTGAAAATCAAGAGGAGGCGGCATTACCGCCATCTCCTTTCCCTAGAACGTTTTTCAGACAGCAGGACCCTAACGACGAGATTGACATTAAATTCCGCGTATTTTCGGACGGCGTTCTCAAGACCCTTAATCACCACCGCGATAGAAGGTTTATCTCTAACCTTACAGCCGCACGAAAATGTGGACTGCGAGAAATTAGAGAATTGATAAACTCTAAAACGATAAGATTGTCTGTTAGTGATAAGGGAGGAGAGTTCGTAGTTATTCCTCGCCAGTTGGATGTTAAGATAACGGAGGACGTAACGTTTAAGTATCCCGTGCGAGGATAGCGACTTTTATATCAAAATCGTCTCCGTTATGCCTTTGTATCCTATGCGTCCCTAGTGGCGTGCCTTGTCTTGCTTTTCGTTTGCCATCTAGGTGTTCTTTTATGCGGATACATAAAGGTCTGCCCGTTTCGCCAATATACTCGTCTCCGCAAGTACCACAAGAGATCAGGTATATCGTGCCCGAACTCATGCAGTCACTGTCCCTGCTAGAAGAGCAAATTACGCAATTTTGTGTTTCACATAGACGGTCATACAAGCGGTTACGAACTAACTTGCGACGAAGAGTATTCGGTGGTATTTCAATCATCGTTACCGATTCCTCTAGATCTGCCCTTCTTAAGCATCGTTTCATCGCTGCACTTATTTCATCGCTAATGAAGGGCAAGATAAACGGGACTTCGTTTTGGCCAAACAGTTCTTTTTGGAGCATCGCTCTTCCTCGAAACTTATCTCGTGTGGTTACAATTTCGTAGCCATTGGAGATGGCTATTTGTCGAGCCAAGTCGTGCGATTCTTTCCTTAGTTTCCTACTTGTGCACACAGAGGTGGCTGTTCGAAACATGTTTCTCACAAGCTCCCTCTTTGTGTGTGAACGGTGGGAGGAAAGGGAATGTACTAAAAACTAAAAATAAACTCTAAAACTAATAAACTAATAAAAACTCTAAAAAACTCTAAACTAAACTAAACTCTAATAAACTCTAAAACGATAAGATTGTCTGTTAGTGATAAGGGAGGAGAGTTCGTAGTTATTCCTCGCCAGTTGGATGTTAAGATAATTGAGGAACATCTTAGTGATGCTACCCTATATCGCCCATTCTCTGAAAAGGAATACAAACATCATTACCGGAAGTTGAACGAGCAATGGCTCAGCGTGGCAAAGGCTGCAGGCTTGAAATCATCGGTTATTTCACATCTTAAGATCAATAAACCAACATGTCCCGTCTTGCACCTACTTATTAAAGCACATAAGTTGATATCTCTTGGTGATATTGCGTCAACCAGTCCATCATCATTCAAGGTTAGACCCATCATTAACTGTGTAGACGGGCCAACGGATAGAATAACTTGGTTTTTAAGCCTAATACTAACCCATTTGCTTAACCACATTCCAGCCCACCTCACGAGCACCCAAATATTCCTAAACGTCTGCGTGACTCGTCTCCTAATAACGCGTACGTGACGGAGTCGTTCGACGTTACCGCGCTGTACACCTACGTATCGAATGACTCCGCAATGCAAGCCATCTTCGGACTTCTTGTCGAACATGAAGGAAAAATAAAAATGCATGGCTTGTCCATCTAGCAGCACATGGCTCTCTTAAAGGAGTGCCTAAACTGCTCGATCTTCAGATGGTCTGGGAAATACTACACGCAAATAAGTGGGCTGACAATGAGACAGCGACTGGCACCAAGCCTTGCCATTGCGTTTATGTCTAGAGTGGAAGCCCCGTTCTCGGTCTCCGGCCGCTACTCTACTGCAGATATGTAGACGATTGTTTTGTCGTCTTCTCTACACAGGAGGAGATGGACAAATGCTTTGAATTATTGAACGAGCAGTCAGAGTACATCAGGTTTACCCGGGAGAAACCGAAGGATGACTGGCTCCCGTTTTTAAACGTTCAAATTAACTTGTCAGGTAGCGGTTACATGACAAAGTGGTACCGAAAACCAAGTAACAAAAACATCCTGGTTCACTACCTTTCCTGTCACCCTTCGCACACAAAGAGGGAGCTTGTGAGAAACATGTTTCGAACAGCCACCTCTGTGTGCACAAGTAGGAAACTAAGGAAAGAATCGCACGACTTGGCTCGACAAATAGCCATCTCCAATGGCTACGAAATTGTAACCACACGAGATAAGTTTCGAGGAAGAGCGATGCTCCAAAAAGAACTGTTTGGCCAAAACGAAGTCCCGTTTATCTTGCCCTTCATTAGCGATGAAATAAGTGCAGCGATGAAACGATGCTTAAGAAGGGCGGATCTAGAGGAATCGGTAGCGATAATTGAAATACCACCGAATACTCTTCGTCGCCAGTTAGTTCGTAACCGCTTGTATGACCGTCTATGTGAAACACAAAATTGCGTAATTTGCTCTTCTAGCAGGGACAGTGACTGCATGAGTTCGGGCACGATATACCTGATCTCTTGTGGTACTTGCGGAGACGAGTATATTGGCGAAACGGGCAGACCTTTATGTATCCGCATAAAAGAACACCTAGATGGCAAACGAAAAGCAAGACAAGGCACGCCACTAGGGACGCATAGGATACAAAGGCATAACGGAGACGATTTTGATATAAAAGTCGCTATCCTCGCACGGGATACTTAAACGTTACGTCCTCCGTTATCTTAACATCCAACTGGCGAGGAATAACTACGAACTCTCCTCCCTTATCACTAACAGACAATCTTATCGTTTTAGAGTTTATCAATTCTCTAATTTCTCGCAGTCCACATTTTCGTGCGGCTGTAAGGTTAGAGATAAACCTTCTATCGCGGTGGTGATTAAGGGTCTTGAGAACGCCGTCCGAAAATACGCGGAATTTAATGTCAATCTCGTCGTTAGGGTCCTGCTGTCTGAAAAACGTTCTAGGGAAAGGAGATGGCGGTAATGCCGCCTCCTCTTGATTTTCAGCTTTTTTTGCTGTTCTTTGCTTAGCCTGACAACGGAGTCGATCTTGAAGTTCATAAAGATTGCATGCTATCTTACGCAAGGTTGTTTTAGAAATGGGCTGTGGTGGTGAAAAGCTTGGGCCCAATTCTACAAACGAGCGCGCACTCTCAGGTATTGTCATGCCCCAAGTGCGGTGACTCTAGACTTTTTTGGTGCAGCATCAACCGAATTTTGACTCCTAGCAAAGTTGACTTTTTTGACTCTATGGTTTCTTGAAGCCGAGACACGCGAATTATTCAACAGATTCTCAAACTTTCGCTGCAAGGCTACTTTGGCATTAGACCTAATAGAATTGCATATCAATATTGACCCACCAACTATTCTCCTCCAAAGTTGATCCCCCAAATACAAAGCACAAAATTGTTCCTTCGTCACACACTTCATCTTCCTTGCGAACATTTCGTTCCGTTTGCTTCGTAGTGCGGCGCAGAGTAGTTCCATTTCGATGTCTCGTACTTGTTGGCTGTCCTCTGGCTGACCGCATATCTCGTGAAGTCGTTTCCGTTTTATGAACTTCGGCACGACTCGGTGTTGAATGCAGCGGCGGAGAAAGTGGATCTGTTGTCTGCCTAAGACGATCTTTTGTCTTAGTGACAGTGCTTCCTTCACAAGTCGAAAGTACTTTACTGGTACATCTTGTAATAGTAACCAGGATCGACTTTCTATTAACCTCGGCATTGAATTATGAATTCGCTTTCTCTCTTAGAAATCGCGAGATTGTTAAACAGCATACGTTAAACGGCATACAGCATGCGTATTGGTGTACCCTTCCAGGCTCTGAAGAAGGCGATTCTGTCGAAACGTCAGCTACGATTGTGTTGTATGTGTGTTATTGTATGGAAGTAAACGTATGCTGTTTAACAATCTCGCGATTGCTAAGAGAGAAAGCGACGAATTCATAATTCAATGCCGAGGTTAATAGAAAGTCGATCCTGGATAAAATTGGATGAAGAAGAAGAAAATTCCTGAACAACCAGTGTACCTTTTTGGTAGGAACGTGATCGAAAAGATAGGCAACTACTCCTCTCACAATTGCAGGACAAGCAAGGCCTGAACGACTTGTCTGGTTTGCCAAGAAACAGAACTGATAGAACTAATCAGAAAATCAGTGTACTATATGATGACCTTATTAGCAGTTTGAAAACCTTGCGAAATATTCAGCGAAATTCACAATTATAGAAATCCGTTATCTCAGCGGCCATAAATTAACTAACGAAAGCAATATGAACGCTACTATCCTTTCGTATTATTCAACCCACCAACATGCAATATATCCAGTTTTACAGGATACCAGTTTTCTCTACATTAATTTGATCAAAAGAATCAGCTCTGATCCATCACAAATAACGCTCTCCACTGCACAATTAAATAGTGGCGCAGTATCACCGGTACCACCTGTAGTCCCGTTGATTGTCGAGTGACTCGAGCGGGCGCCAGTTAACCTTTCATTTTTCCCTGTCGCGTGCAAGAGTAGCCCAGTGGGTTCTGCTCGCTTTAGGGGCTCATCGACCATCATATCTTTCTTCCAGGCTCTTCGTGAAGAACTCTGACCATCGCGAGGGTGGTCATCTTGTAGAACGTTTGACATTCGGTCACTAACGGCTCTCGTATATCGGTTGTCATTCATACGCAATACGTGTCCGGCCCACATTACCATCCACTGTTTGGCGTACAGAACGGCATCTTTGATTTTTGATCGTTAACGCAGGTCGGAGCTTCGGATCCCATCCTTTACTTGTGTGAAACGGGATACGCTGGGCATCGCCCTTTCGTCAGCGCGTTCAATGACGCTGAGCCTGCTTACGCAGCGAACGGGTTTCTGACGCATACGTTAACACAGGAAGTACCGTAGAGTCGAAAAGGTGGGCACGGAATTGCGTGTTCTTTGTTCTCTTCACTACATCCACGATGCTCTTGAATGGTCTCCAAGCCGCTCATTTCCTTCTGTTCATCTCTGGGGCTAAGTCGTTCATCATGTTGATTTCCCAACCTATAGACATAACTGGAGCATTCGGAGATATTCGTTCCACTAAGCGTGAATGGAGCATGCGAAACTAATCCGTTCTTCGTGAAGATCGTTTCTGCGAGATTTAGTCGAAAACCAATCTTTTCACAGGCTTTATCAAAGTTAACACAGGAAGTAACGCTGAGCCGAAACATTCGTTCCGCTTGGCTGGTATTTGGTGTTATAAGAACGATATCATCCGCAAAGCGAAGGCGATGTAACTGCTGACCATCGATTTTCACTCCCATATTATCCCATTCCAATGTTCACGTGACGTTCTGGAGGGTGGCGGTAAATAATTTTGGCGAAATGGTATCGCCTTGCCTAACTCCTCTTTTGACGTCAATGTTAATATCGCTGTAGAATGGTGAAATTTTGGCTGTGAAATTTTTGTGCAGCTCACGAAGAATCTTTATGTGCTGAGTAGGGACTCCTTGACTACCAAGGGCTTCCGGGACTGCCTCCATCTCAATTGAATCTTATGCGTATTGCAGAGCGCCTCCCACCACTGCGCTACACGCGTTCCTTTGTCTGTAAACAAAGGCGTCAAATGATCGCACCAGATCAGGCTGCAAATGAAATATGTGCGCACAACCTCTTCAGGAGTTATGATGTTCCACATGTAAAGAAGGCAGTATGCCTGCCTATGCAAGTGTGAATTGTATGAGGTATTGATATTGTATTAATTACATAAGCAGAATACAATACAGCGATTCAGTAGAAATTACTGAAACCACCTGCTCATCAACGTAATTCTGCGAATGCATCCATCCGATTACCTAGTTTACAACAATTTTCAACCCAGAGTGTTGGAAAGTAGGAGCCATATTAGCGACCACTATTGCACTCTATCTAATTATCACTAGCTGCTATGTATTCCAATTTGTGTCAGCCATCCTCGCAAAGCTTATAGCAATCATGGCGACTTTCATTAGGCGACTTTTTCGACACAGTTCAACGATAGAACCACAAGTAGGAGACGTCCAACAAGATATCGACAACGCGCTAGAGACATCACAGAGCTTCTACTATCAATCGCCATTGCAATTGCAACACCAAACGAAGCGGTCAACGTCTTCTCTCATGCTACTACATCTCCCACTGCCTTGAATGACACTCAAATCGGCAAGGTAGAAATCTCTGACGTATTAAAGAATAATCCGTTCAAGAGAGAAGATTGTTTTAAGTTACTCCGTAACGAAGCAATATTGCATGAAATCCCAACTACGTGGTTCTTCTCTTACGCTTTCTTCTGAAACAGAATTCAGAATTGGATATTTCCACCAGCCACATTAATTACCCAATAGTGGATAGCAAGCGACTTCCACATACACGGCCATGCAAAGGAAGAAAGTGCGTCCAGGTAAAGTCTTCAACTACATTACCAGAGTTAAAGCATAAAGGATAAAGCTCTCGGCGTTGATCAATCCCTGAGGAATGCGCCATGCATTCGACTTCATTAAGTATCGTTGGAGGTGAATGAATGCATATCTGGCCTTTACAATGACTCGCGGTGGCCTGCCGATGTATCGAGCCAGTGCTGCTATCCTCACAGACAAGTCTGGTACCAATTTGCCGACCCCGGAGGGATGGGAGGCTTGGTGGGCCATGAGCGCAGGGATCGATTCCACGTGCGTGTCGCAGTGACGCCTCCAGCCACTGCGCCACACGCGCCTTTATTACCAGAGTTAAGGCCCGAAAATATCCATTCAGGAGTAAAAGTCTGTCTGGAGTTGTGGAGGATCTGGTTGCGATTCTTTTCGTTGGAGTTCAGGCGGTTCATTCTTCCGTATTTCTTTAATTGTTATGTCTGCAAGGTTCTATGTAATATTCCATCGCATTCGTTGAACGAGAAATAGGAAACATCGAAAATGGACACTTCTGCGCAATCGAGGTAAACACACAATCCCATATGGTACACATGCGACCAAACGTATCAACCACTTGGAATTTGTTTAGAAACACCTTCAGCTTCATATTGGTGCCACCTACCCCAGTGCTTATCTTACCGTTCATCTCGAATGAAAGCAAAACTGCAATATGGTAGGCAGTCGCATCACCACCACTCCATGTAGCAATCGAACTAAGCCAACACAACCATAAGTGAATAGTGGAGGAAGAGTGCCCTTGCAACGCAACAGAAAATGAGGCAAAGTGCGTGTGCAGTGAAGTAAACAACATGATTTGCAAATTATTACCCTAACCCCACCTAAAAATTCACTGTCTAAATTTTAACTACATGTTAAGTACTTTTGTAAAATTCCATAGTGTCCTGCCTCCTGCACTTTGGCAAGACCAACACAGGCGCTTTGAACTCAAAATCTTGATGTTGCTTTTCGCTAAAAACTACAGTATTAACATTCGAAAATATATAGTCGAACAGCTTGCATGCCAATACAATGGTGTTAACATAATGGTGTTCCGCAATGTGTTGTTCACATATTCCGCTACTGCACTTCGTTTCGACGTCTTTCAAGAATATTTATTTGACATTACCAAAACCAAAAAAAGCCTGTGGACAAAGTGCAGTCCGATAACAAAAGCCGCGAGCACATAACAAGAGCTCATCTGAATTCCTTAAATGCATTTCAAGCAATACATTCAATTCACGTTTCCATACGATTAGAGTTAGGACTATTCAAACAGACACCCGCAAGCGCAGCAACGTAGACCCTTAGATGAAGCAGGTTGCTGACCTCGCGGGCTGCTGCCGTCGCTTCAGTAACTCTCAAACTAGGTACTAAATCATACCACCATATTTATTAATTATACGTAATCTCGATGTCACTTCACATTTACACTGAATATAATAATTGACTAACACTTCGTACAACCGCTACGGTATGGGGATATTTAAAACAGATGTACTCTACTAATTTGCTTTGGCTATCGAAAATTCTGACAACTAAGAAAACGGTACTTGATAGAAATGACAACATCTGCCCGTATCATCATTTCAAAATTCTGTTTTTCCAGGATCAAATCTGCTGCCTGCTACGGGAAATTGCCTACTTGTCGCAGAAGTACTGCAACAAAGGGAGTGTTGCCGGTGAGGATTCTATTAAGAAGTCTCTGCAGTATTTCAACTACGAAATTTTAAAGCAGAGGAAATTTTCTCGCCACGGTGATATAGTGTGCCGCTTATGAGACGTTTATGGATCCATTTCCAGCGCTTACAACGTTTACGCATTCACACATAAGCATTCATCAATCACACACCCAGATCTCTATAAATTACAACTTTGCAGGGCGTGAAATTTACAACCCCAAAATTTTACATGCTTTTTCAAAACGATTAGAAAAAGAACGTTTTTTAGAATGTTTTTATTTGGTGAAGGCTTCATTCGAAAACACTGCACGAGTTCTAGAGTCGCGATGCTATAGCAATTCCTCACTAACGCCATCCCAACACCTCCGCTTTTTAACGATGAAGCACCTGCTTTAAGGATATGATTACTTAAAAGCGTACAAATTGAAGACAAATAAAGCGTACTAAAACCTTAAATTTATTGGTCGAAATCTTTTGCACTTTATCTCAGTAGGCCAACATGTATTCAACAAACATCCCTGATAGTCTAGGTCAAGAAGAAAAGAAGCTGTACATTACTAGATGGTAAAAAACTAGTGATTGGAAGAAAAAGGTGGAAAAGTAACAGCTCTTAAATGGCGAAAATCGCTCCTTCTGAGAACGGCATTCAACCTCTACCATAGAAACTTGGACCTCGCAAAAGTAGTGTGAGAATACCACCACTGTGGTCAAACAAGGTAGCGGATTAGGATTTTCGACCTATGTTCTCAATCAGTTACGGGAGACGCAGCCGTACACACTTCTGGCTAGCTGTGTCTGATGAAAGTTTCAGTTGAGACATATCTTCATTAATAGAAATTAGAAGAGGTTGGATGGCGCCGTGACAGTGAAGCCGATCATCACCGAAACCGGCAAAACAACCACCCTACTAATTAAGAGTTTGCTGAGTTCGTCGGAAAGTTTGATAAACGATAAAAGACAAAGCTCTCGACTTTGTTTAGCGTTTGAGGGATATGCCATGCATTCGACTTCATTGAGCATCGTTAGAACTGAGTGAATGGATATCTGGCTTATACACCCGTGGTACCCTACCAATTTATCGATTTATCTCCCTAGACAAGTCTGGTAACAATGTGCCGACCTCCGAGAATGGAGGGCTCGGTGTACATGGGGCGCTGGATCGATCCCATGTCTATCGCAGAGCTTCTCTAACCACTGCGCTATAGGCGTCTTTGGCTTGATAAGCACTCGAAAATTTTTTAGGCACAGTACACTTTGTAGCACTACGAAACTTCCCAAAACTGCAAGCTCACATCATTGTGCAGAGAGAAATCTCACCCATACACTAAATTAGGTCTTAGTAACCTTACTATTTCATGTTATAAACAGATCTCGTAAATGTTCCACTTTCATAAATTGCATCTATACCTACAATGGAACACTTAGTGCGTAGCGGACTCACACAGGGCTGGAGCCCTTTTATTTTGCCCCGTATGAGGAAATTCCGCCCCACGACGTCGAAGACGTCGTTGATCGTCAAGTAACTACATCCAATCAATTCCTCAGGCATTGCGTAGCGTCCAGGAGTGGCTCAGGTGATTCTACCCTCCTAAGAAAATCAAATGCTATTACTGCGTAGCTTCGTGAAGTTTTAGCATTGATTGTCTTGATGTTATCGTAAGATTTAGCAACAGAAAATGTTGTCCCCAGCTTGTAGAAGAAGACAAAACTTTGCCAATCCATAAGACTCTCGACGTCTTGTCGTGTAAGGCAGCGTTAACACCCTTCGCGGTCGACAGAGGTAGGAACATCGCATTTCTTTGCTCACTTGCGTGATAACGACAGCCGTATCCCAGTTCTTTAATAGGAATTCCGGTAACTGGGAAATTTTGATTTTTGCTCCGAAGCTCCGATAGCCGTATGCTTCCTCTAACGTCTGTTCACTACGTTGATTTCACGATCAGGATGCAGTTAGCTGGATTTCTTCGTTGTGGACGATTTTTGAATGATTTGGTAAAAGAAACTGGTAGAAGCTGATTAAGAAAGCTAATGAAGAACTCTAAACAGCCTAAAAAAATTTCTTAGAGGTGTCTTGAAATTGTGCATATATGGCCATTGCTTCGACCAGCCAGGGCCAGCTGATATTCCTATTTGACCGATGAAGACAACCCGATTCTTGAACTGTGTTGTTTCCAGCATATCACTCACTACTCACTTTTTTTCATCCCACAAATCATTCACCAACGTTTTCAAACTTGAGCATGGGTCCGGTTGCTGCATAAAAATCTGTCTCTTTCACCTGCGCCAAAGAACGCGATTCCGGTAGAGTTTCTTTGAGATATTGGAATAGCTCTACTAAGCTGTTCCGTTCCCAGATGTTCACCACATTCAGTAACCTCTCAAATTGAGACAGTTGTTTGAAACTCACTGCGGCCATTAAATTCTTTTATAGAGTCGCAAAATAGTGTGGTTTCCTTAAAATCCTGCAACTATTTGATAAAAACTATGCGCTGTAGCACAAAACAGAAGTGTACTTGTTGTCCTGAAGGACACATCAATACAAGCAAGTAAACCAAACGTTTTAAAAAGGTTTGTACAGTCTGACGAAGCATCTGCTGTTATCTTTAATGCGGCATTCACAAGTAACATTAAAATAATGGAATTAAAACGTACGAGCACGTAGTGAAAAATGAAAACTGCAAAAAAAGTCGCTATGTATTTGAACAACAATGTTTCGTTGAATTGCAAATGTATGGTGCAGCAGCTACACAATGATTTCACCATTTATTTCAAATTCATTCCGAAAGAAGTCGAAAACTTCGAGTGCTTTTTCTCATGCTGGTTGTGACTCGACGTACAAGAGATGTTTTTCGTTAAGGAAGAATTTGATTTCGATTATCATTCTTCTTAAATGCTCCACTGTTTGTTTGGCTGCTTAGAAAACCCTATGGACAGAGTGTTTCACTGACCAAATGAGAATAAGGTGAAATAACTTTAATGTATTTCTTATTGGCTGATAGCTTGCATTACTGCTCATTCTGGACAGATTGTACGCATTCATTGATAATGTTTTCTGCAAGCGTGGAAGTTGGAGTGTTTTCACTTGTAATGGATTTGGGCATTCCTCTTCTTGCAAAGGAACGACGCAGAACCATGAAGAATGTCATGATTTTGAGGTCCGAGACGATTTCGAGGTGTTTCAGTGTCATTGCAAGGCATGTTATAATGGATACATAACAGTTGCTTTCAGTGCAGTGTTGAATGATTGTCATCGAACCGATGTAGTCTAATGTGTAGAAAAGGTCATGATCTGAAGATGCTTTGCTCGGCTGAGTCATCTTGTTCAAAATATTTGTAAGGGTGTGTTCGGGCATTCACTTTAGTGATTAAGGCGTTAATATAAAGTGTGATTAGTGCCATAATCCTCTTTTCGTTGAGTAGTGAGTACTTCCTCAATGAATTCAAAATATCATTTTCGTTTTTTGTGTTTGACGGAAGTTATTTTTCGAGAAACACTTGCAGCTCTTGTTCAGAAAGTTCATCAACTGTTCTCATCAAGTTTTAACTGTAGTACAGTTGTGCGGCCGCGACTTATGGAGCGTATTAACGGCATGTGAAGGCCATAACACCGCTCTCAAAGGACACTAAGAAGAAAAAACGCTCCGCTAGCAGAAAGCAGTGACTGAGAAAGGAACACTCTCCTATCAATGACGTCCAGCAGGTCTTCTATGGCAGCTCAGATTTGGCTCATTAGCCACTGTAGTTGTAAAAGCAGTGAATTAGAATGAAAAAAATATTTATTATGCTTCAAAAAAGTGGAGCTAAGGCTGAATGAGATGAGAACAAACGAGTTCACAACTGCATCGAATTTCAATCCATAGTTAGTGCTGCAGTGTCCCTGGATTGGTACGTTCTAGACGGCTATGAGACTGATTGACGATCTCGACATATCTATGGTAGCTATCGATTTCCAGCCGCTCAAAGGTACAATTAATCAATCGATGACGATCATACAGAGATTGATGTGGTGCGGCTAAGGTGATTTCGTAATATATTCGAGGTGATAAGGGATGAGAGTATGAAGAGACAGCAATCTCTGTCGAGTTGACGACCTCCTCTGTTGTAACTCTGTGAGTACGTTGTCATGAAAAAAAGCGACAGTTGGCATAAGGATATAAGCTGTCTGTTATGATAACAGCTTAATTTCACGCTGAGAAATATTGTTTGAAAATCTTCAAAACCTCTCAGTTGACCGTTGACCGAGAATGT
>MQTX01000427.1:83945-112941 GCA_009735665.1 Angiostrongylus cantonensis | reverse complement strand
CTGGCTCACCAGCGTCGGAGAAACGTATCAATGCCAATCCACAGCAGTAGTAAGTGTCCATGTCATCCCTCATGTCGACCATATTTCGATGGATCTCTGAAAAATCCAGAAGGTTTCTTTGTTGACATTTTAAGAAATGAGAAACGCTCCCACCTAGAATGTCAAGCGCGAGAGTAGTTAGATGATACGAGTACTTTTAGCATCACGTCATGATAGCGTGTTTCATAATGAGGTCTACTGTTTTATACTTATGTGCCATCCACCTTCCTCATAGAGCAATCGGTTTCATCGAAGAGGTTTCTTCGGCTTGTCTCCAGAAATACTTGAGCTGATACTCAACAGCGTGGAATCGCACCAGCTTCAGCTAACGGCCAAATAGCCTCCAAACATGTAAAACATTGCAGATAGGCGATAAAAGAATATCATAAAAGCAGACGAGCATCAGTTATGATCATAGCTGTTAAGGCTAGAAAAAGCATTTGTAAAGCATATTAAAGCTTCGCTAATTATAAAACCTGGATGATTGCACTGCGACACCCAGATGAAACAGTTACAACGTTTGGAAAAGAAATGAAGAAAATCGTTCTCAATTTCAACTCAGATCTCTTCAATAACCGCGTCCCGTTGCCTTCACGTGAAATAGAGGAAGATGGTTATGTCGCATCAGCAATTTTCTATTCCGACATCCTATTTTGTCTGTGAAAGATCGAACAGCACCATGTCGGGATATAAGGAAATCTGAACACCAGATAAACCTTCCGCTTGTCCTTATAAACGCACTGCCTCGGCTGTGCACACGCTACCTGTCTGGTTGCTACGTCCCTTTTCAGAGGCAGGTTAGCGTGACCATGCTGTTGTTCAAGAAGGGTGACCTCTAAAATAACGGCAGCTATCGTCCAATCTGCTTGCTAACCCTCGTCCACAAACTTTTCGCTCGCGTCATCCTAAACAGGATTAACAGAACACTCGAAGAAGGATAGCCATTTGAGTAAGTAGGGTTTCAAGTAGAATTTTGTACGATGGAGCACATCCATACCATAATAAGACTCATTTAAGGATCGCGCGAGCGTGAAGGTCTGCTGTATCTCACTTTCATCGACTCATAGAAAGCTCTTCACTTAGTTGAGATAGATGTCATAGAATCCCAGGACAGTCAGGGGTTTCCTGTTAAGTGCATGAAGATTCTTAATAAAGTGAATAAAAGTTTGATATCGCCGTCCTAATGGGTTATCGATGCAAGGCTCAATGGCTTTTATAATACTCTTGAGAATTATCGACCAGTCTTCAGCTGCGTCGGTGAAATCATCCACCTGAAGTAAACAGGTTTTCAAGTCATCTTCTCCGTCGGACGGATTTGAATTCTGTTTAGGCAATATTACTTTGAATCTTTTAGTAGTTCATTTAGTTCGGCGAAAGGTGTTCCGACAGCGTCTATTTGTTTTTGGTGCAGATCAGATTTCACTGGTTTCATTGCTTTGGCCATTTGAGCTACGTCCATTCTGTTCACTGTTCTTCTAGCAGAAAGCCTCTCAAACGGCTATGGACTTAATGTAAAACCACTAGAAATTCTAGATAATATAATTTTTTAATAAAGTGAGGTAATTTATACTAAGGTTAGCGGCCTCTACATCGGGCGTGAGTGGTCGGTTACTATTTTCATTCATACGTTCATTCTTGGTTTCGGTTTTATTGCCGTGTCCGAATTAGCTCGAAGAAAAAACGATTAAGGGAATCGCTGTCTATGAGATATTCCCTCGGATCTACATCCTATTAAAGACTTGTAGACGCTCTGCAAGCCTGAGCTAGGACTTCAATGAAGATCAAATTGCGCCTACAGCAGTAAAACAACCTCAGCGATCCGGACACTGGGTGTTCCTGTCAAAACCGTCATGCGGTAATTCTACCGATAAGCTGAAAGTATGCAGAACATCACTGTAATCGGGTCTTAAAAACGCATGCTCGACGCGCCATATAGATTGTTTCTAATTATGCACATTCTGTATTTGCTAGGCGTATTCATACATGCGTGTATGAGTACGTTCTCGCTTTATGCGGATTGTATTCTACGAGTCAATTCGGCCAAAAGCCTGCAATCAAGTAACAGCAAAGTAAATGGGAGGCGGTTAGGAGTCGCCTCCAACAAATGAGCTCCATGTGTACTCTGAGACAGCCTGGCAAGCTGCCAGTGGGTGTAGCCAGCGTCCACGTTTAAAGCCCAGCAAGCTACACGTGACTATCAAAATGCTAAACACAGTAAAAAAAGCTGGCCTTATTTCCTTAACCGCGAAAGAGCTTTCAATTTCGCAGCGCTGAGTAGGACGAGTACGGAGAGGCTGCTAAAACCTCAGGAACAGTTAAAGCTGCCTGGATCAAAAACTATGGAGACGATCTGTACCTACAATGCACGTACACTTGCATCCCTGTCCTCGATAGAAGGTTTGCTAATGCAAGCAAGAATGGTAAGATAAAACGTCACTGGCCTGGCCGAGACGAGACGGCTCCACTCATTCAACGCTGTCTATGACGCTGGAGAAAAACTGTTTTTCGGAAAATGCGACAGTAGAGGAGTAGACGGTGTCGGCGTTTCGTCAACACGAGTTTGTCCATGAACATCGATTCATTCGAACAGCTTACAACCCGAATCGGACGTCTACTATTAAAAAGATGTGGATCAATACCGGCTTTGACAGCCTTTATCGTTCACACGCCAGGGAGAAAATCTTCCACGATTACTGCTCAGATCTCTTCGATAACCACTTCCTCCTTCTGTTTTACGAAATAAAACAAGATGGATATGCTGTTCCACCGGTTCTCCCTTCCGAAATCCGACACGCCATTTTGTCGGTAAAAAATCTAGCAGCACCAGGTCCAGACAGGATAAGATCAGAACATCTGATGAACCTTTCGCCTGTCCTCGTAAACACGCGGGTTTGGCTCTTCACACGTTACTTGTATGAATGCAAGACTCCTACTCAGTGGAAAACCAGCAAAACCGTGTTGTTGTTCAAGAATGGCGACCTACACAATATAGGCAACTATCGCCCAATCTGCTTGCTGCCTGTCGTCTACAATGTTTTCGCTCGAGTCATCCTAAACAGGATTGACAGAACACTAGACGAAGGAGAGCCATGCGAGCAAGCAAGGCTTCAAAAAGGATTTAGTACGATGGACCACGTTCACCCCTTAACAAGGCTCGTTGAAGTTTCGCGAGAGTACAAAAGACCGCTCTGTCTTACTTTCATCGACTTACAGAAGGCCTTTGATTCAACTGAGATAGAAGCAGTTATGGAAGCCCTTGGTAGTCCCACCTTCTGTTTTACGAAATAAAACAAGATGGATATGCTGTTCCACCGGTTCTCCCTTCCGAAATCCGACATGCCATTTTGTCGGTAAAAAATCTAACAGCACCAGGTCCGGACAGGATAAGATCAAAACATCTGAAGAACCTTCCACCAGTCCTCGTAAGCACACTGGCTAGGCTTTTCACACGTTACCTGTCTGAATGCGAGATCCCTACTCATTGGAAGACCAGCAAGACCGTGTTGTTGTTCAAGAAGGGCGACCTACACAATATAGGCAACTATCGCCCAATCTGCTTGCTGTCTGTCGTCTACAATGTTTTCGCTTGAGTCATCCTAAACAGGATTGACAGAACACTAGACGAAGGAGAGTCATGCGAGCAAGCAAGTCTTCAAAAAGGATTTAGTACGATGGACCACGTTCACACCTTAACAAGGCTCATTGAAGTTTCGCGGGAGTACAAAAGACCGCTCTGTCTTACTTTCATCGACTTACAGAAGGCCTTTGATTCAACTGAGGTAGAAGCAGTTATGGAAGCCCTTGGTAGTCAAAGGGTTCCTACTCAGTACGTAAAGATTCTTCGTGAGCCGTACAAAAGTTTCACAACCAAAATTTCACCATTCTACAACGGTTTTAACGTTGACGTCAAAAGAGGAGTTAGGCAAAGCGATACAATCTCGCCAAAATTATTTACAGCCACCCTCCAAAACGTCATGCGAACATTGGAATAGGATAATATGGGAGTGAAAATCGACGGTCAGCAGATACATCACCTTTGCTTTGCTGATGATATCGTTCTTATAACACCAGATATTAGGCAAGGGAAACGTATGCTTGCGGACTTTCATAAACCGTGTGGAAAGATTGGTCTTCGACTAAATCTCAAGAAAACAATGTTTATAAAAAAACGGATTGGTTTTGTGTGCCCCATTCACGCTTAACGGAACGAATATCTCCGAATGTTCCAGTTATGTCTATCTATGTTAAAAAATCAATGTGTTTAACGACTTAGCTTCAGAGCTGAGCAGAAGGAAACGAGCAACTTGGGGAGTTTTCAATAGCATCGAAGACGTAGTGAAGAAAACAAAGAACACTCGACTCCGTGCCCACCTCTTCGGCTCAACGGTTTTTCCTGCCCTAACGTATGCGTCAGAAACCTGGTCGCTACGTAAGCAGGATGAAAGATCACTCAGTGTTGTCGAGCGCGCAGTCGGAAAGACGATGCAAGGAGTATCCCGTTTTGCACAAGTAAGGGATGGGATCCGAAGCTCCGACCTACGTCACTCATCAAAAATCAAAGATGCCGTTCTACAAGCCAAACAGTCAAAGATAAGTTGAGCCGGACACGTAATGCGTATGAATGATAACCGATGGACAAGGGCAGTTAGTGACTGGATTCCTCGGGATGTCAAACGTACTGCAGGAAGACTACCGACCCGATAGTCAGAGTTCTTCACGAAAAGCCTAAAAAAAGATATGATGCTCGACGAGTCTTTAAAGCAAGCAGAATTCACTGGGCTACTCTTGTCCGCGACAGGAAAAACTGGAGGATTTACTGGCGCTCGCTCGAGTCACTCGACGATCAACGGGGCAACAGGTGATACAGATGATGCACGTATAGTGCCAGAACACTGTGTCAGACGCCGATATTCATTGCTTTCTTAAAGCTGTAAATTCCATAATATTTTATGCAGTCGCATTAAAAAAAAACTAAATTTGCTAAAACCGATATTCGCCAGCTAAACAGCGGGATCCTCGTTATCCGTGATGAAAATATCTTGTCATTGAGCCGGACACGTAATGCGTATGAATGATAACCGATGGACAAGGGCAGTTAGTGACTGGATTCCTCGGGATGTCAAACGTACTGCAGGAAGACTACCGACCCGATAGTCAGAGTTCTTCACGAAAAGCCTAAAAAAAGATATGATGCTCGACGAGTCTTTAAAGCAAGCAGAATTCACTGGGCTACTCTTGTCCGCGACAGGAAAAACTGGAGGATTTACTGGCGCTCGCTCGAGTCACTCGACGATCAACGGGGCAACAGGTGATACAGATGATGCACGTATAGTGCCAGAACACTGTGTCAGACGCCGATATTCATTGCTTTCTTAAAGCTGTAAATTCCATAATATTTTATGTAGTCGCATTAAAAAAAAACTAAATTTGCTAAAACCGATATACGCCAGCTAAACAGCAGGATCCTCGTTATCCGTGATGAAAATATCTTGTCGCGAAATGCCGACTGCGTATACAGTGCCGTCCACCCATACGTTGTCCATCTGGCCGACTCGCACTCGCCTTTCGCATGGCCACTCGCCATCTTCAACTATCGCATCATGAGGAAGTCATAATCATCAATCGCTATTCACCGACCGACGCAGCTCATCGGCCATAGGCGCGGGGGTCGATTCGACTTTTGTTGCAGGGAGTCTCAGACCACAGCACCACACGTGCCCTTTGTTTAGAGTGTTACTCGAGTATCTTGCTCTCTCACAGTGCTTCAATTGTATTTGTTCTACTGCTGGTTGTACAAACTATGAAACTACAAAAATTGCATTCATACGCAAATATTCCTTCCTTGTCCATCTGGCCGACTCGCACTCGCCTTTCGCATGGCCACTCGCCATCTTCAACTATCGCATCATGAGGAAGTCATAATCATCAATCGCTATTCACCGACCGACGCAGCTCATCCACGTATAGTGCCAGAACACTGTGTCAGACGCCGATATTCATTGCTTTCTTAAAGCTGTAAATTCCATAATATTTTATGTAGTCGCATTAAAAAAAAACTAAATTTGCTAAAACCGATATACGCCAGCTAAACAGCAGGATCCTCGTTATCCGTGATGAAAATATCTTGTCGCGAAATGCCGACTGCGTATACAGTGCCGTCCACCCATACGTTGTCCATCTGGCCGACTCGCACTCGCCTTTCGCATGGCCACTCGCCATCTTCAACTATCGCATCATGAGGAAGTCATAATCATCAATCGCTATTCACCGACCGACGCAGCTCATCGGCCATAGGCGCGGGGGTCGATTCGACTTTTGTTGCAGGGAGTCTCAGACCACAGCACCACACGTGCCCTTTGTTTAGAGTGTTACTCGAGTATCTTGCTCTCTCACAGTGCTTCAATTGTATTTGTTCTACTGCTGGTTATACAAACTATGAAACTACAAAAATTGCATTCTTACGCAAATATTCCTTCTAATTTATAACTAATTTCTGAGCAGACGAGATCTACTATACAGATTTATCGAGTTTGCAACCACATTGCAACACCTTCCACAAAAATTTAGGAATGCAAATTTTTAGCAATCGCTTTACCCTAATGGTTACATAGTTCTTCGGAACTTAATCACATACTTACGCGTGACAATCCGACTTCCCGCAGGAAAACCGAGGAAATGCGCTACTCCACGTGAAATTCGCAAAACAGCGAAGGGCGAAGCACGCAGTTTCACGTAATTTTGTTAGTCAAAACATGTCACATAATTATTTATATTGCAAACAAAGTAATTGGTAGTACTAATTTTCGGCTATGCCCGTAAACGACATTTTTGGTTTTTTAATGGGTAGTCCTAGGTTTGAATGCTTAAACTTTTACGTTAAACAATAAAAAAATATCTTGTCGCGAAATGCCGACTGCGTATACAGTGCCGTCCACCCATACGTTGTCCATCTGGCCGACTCGCACTCGCCTTTCGCATGGCCACTCGCCATCTTCAACTATCGCATCATGAGGAAGTCATAATCATCAATCGCTATTCACCGACCGACGCAGCTCATCGGCCATAGGCGCGGGGGTCGATTCGACTTTTGTTGCAGGGAGTCTCAGACCACAGCACCACACGTGCCCTTTGTTTAGAGTGTTACTCGAGTATCTTGCTCTCTCACAGTGCTTCAATTGTATTTGTTCTACTGCTGGTTATACAAACTATGAAACTACAAAAATTGCATTCTTACGCAAATATTCCTTCTAATTTATAACTAATTTCTGAGCAGACGAGATCTACTATACAGATTTATCGAGTTTGCAACCACATTGCAACACCTTCCACAAAAATTTAGGAATGCAAATTTTTAGCAATCGCTTTACCCTAATGGTTACATAGTTCTTCGGAACTTAATCACATACTTACGCGTGACAATCCGACTTCCCGCAGGAAAACCGAGGAAATGCGCTACTCCACGTGAAATTCGCAAAACAGCGAAGGGCGAAGCACGCAGTTTCACGTAATTTTGTTAGTCAAAACATGTCACATAATTATTTATATTGCAAACAAAGTAATTGGTAGTACTAATTTTCGGCTATGCCCGTAAACGACATTTTTGGTTTTTTAATGGGTAGTCCTAGGTTTGAATGCTTAAACTTTTACGTTAAACAATAAAGTAAGACTACAAAGGATAAAGGATAAAGCTTTCGGCGTTGATCAACCTCTGAGGGATGCGCCATGCATTCGACTACATTAAGCATCGTTGGAGGTGATTAAATGCATATCTGGCCTTTACAATGACTCGCGGTGGCCGGCCGATGTATCGAGCCAGTGCTGCTATCTTACCAGACAAGTCTGGTACCAATTTGCCGACCCCAGAGGGATGGAAGGCTTGGTAAGCCATGGGCGCATTTCACGTGCGCGCCGCAGTGGCGCCTCCAACCACTGCGCCACACGCGCCCTTGTCTTAGGACTAGGAGTAGTTAATAATTTCCTCGGCATACGTGATGAAGCTAAGGTGAACTGCTTAGTACAGACGATTTTGTAGCAAACAGTTCTTCCCAAGAAGCACTAGAATCCAGTACAAAGCTCACCTCTCCTATATCGAGCCAATACTGGTATCCTCTCAGACAAGTCTAGTACCAATTGGGCAACTCCGTAAGAATGGAAAGCATGATGAGCCATGGACGCAGGGATTGATTTCGCTTATGTGTCATAGTGGCGCCTCCAACCACTGCGCCACACGTGGAGACAGTAATAGATTAAGATTAACAGCGACTGCTAAGCAATCCGGTTTGTAATGTGTTCTCGAGCGGGCGATCAACTAACTGCAAGGGTCGCTGCCTTCGTAGAAAACTCAATTCGAAGAATAAAAGGATTCCTTCGAATCCATGAAAGCAAATGACTGCACGTGTTGAAAATCAGAGAATGGAGAGTATGTCTGTCTTAGACATGGTAAGTACAAAAAATATTGGTTATGCATGCCGAGATTAATGGATATGCGGTAGTTTGTATGCTGCCAGCCGTTGCAGAATGAATTGTCTACATTAAGAGAAATCGTCGTCAGCGGACACTCGTTTGGTAACCGTCCGTCCATTATCAAGAAGGGAATTTTGAGTAAAGTTCTTCACGCGAACGGTGCTGCATTGAGATCCAAAGGTGACCATGTTCGAACAGCGTCGGCACCTAAATAAGCAGAAAAGGTATCAAAACCCTAACTACAGCCGAATCCACGCTTGAACTCAGCTGTTTTTGTGGACACCGACTTTAATCTATGAGATGTAATAGAGAAAGCAAAGAAACTCGCACGACACGAAAAGGTGGCTCTCCTTGGTGAATTGCTGATTACACACCTTGAGCAAACCAGGTTCTCCGTAATGTCTAAGGTAACAATTTGCATTATAGTTGTCATCGAGGAAATAAACACTTTTTTTGCACATCACTTGTCCTCCAAAAGTCGTTCTAAAGGCCAAAAGCACGTTCATTCACTGCAGGTGTACTTTTTGCAGAGCCATTGTGGATGCCGCTGCGCGCGTTTGGCGCAGTGGTTGGAGGCGCCACTGCGGCACGCACGTGGAATAGATTTCAGCGTCTAAGGCCCACCAAGCCTTCTATCCCTCCGGAGTCGGCAAATTGGTGCCAGACTTGTCCGGAAGATAGCAGCGCTTGCTCGATACATCGGCAGGCCACCGCGAGCTTTATAAAGGCCAGATATGCCTTCAATCAACTCCAACGATGCTTAATAAAGTCGGATGCATGATGCATCCCTCAGGGATTGATCAATGCTGAGAGCTTTCTTTAGCTTTTATTGTGGTTGACAATGGCAGCCTCTTCAACGGATTCGACATTAGAAGTGATTTCCTTAAACACCTTAAAACGAATTAAAGCGTTTTTGATTAGAACGAAACACGATGCATATGTGTTCGACATAGGAAGAAAATTGGAGTTCAGGTTTGCCGAGTTAACTAAAGTGTATATCCCAAAATTGCAATGCCTTTTTTTTTTGAAAATAAAATAATCACCTTGTTTATGTTCTTCAAAGACTTAATTTCAACAGATAGCTAAAAATTTTTTTACGAAATTTGAGTGAAAACTACTTCTGTTATATCATCCGTGTTGACTACGATACTGGGTGATTACAAAAAAAAACCGCACATGAAGTCGTTGGTGAAAAATAAACAGTCGTAATTGCTGTGCACTTGAAGAAACACTCAATGTCCATTACACCGACGCAAGTATGTGTTTATATTGATGCAATCGGCTATATGCATCTTGAAGATATTCATGGTGGTATGAAAATGACTAAAATATTTCGACGTGGCCGTGAACTGCATCCTTTGCCCGCGAAATTCCGGTGCTGACGAGCACCGTTTTGGTTCACCACCTACGAAATCGTAATCTCTTTCAGTCTTCTCTGATTAATCTAGAAGTATTCACTTATTTTCGAGATTTACTACTTGCGTAGTTAAAAATAATCGTATTTTCAAGCGGAGATATCCCTCAGTTGTAAGGCATCTTCATGAGTTGTTGAAGTTCCGTTTATACGTAATTGATTCCAAATTGACGTCACAGACATGTACAGCATTTTTATAGAAAGATAAAAAAATGCACGTGATATATTAACTTATTGTTTACTGTCCTTTTAACGGTAGGGTACATTGCGAAATATAACTTTCAATGACGCTGAGATATTTGCAAAACTCCGGACCGCAGGTGTCTGTGGTGGGGAACGAACGCGCTTTTGCCTTTTCCGGGGAGTAACTCGTACACCACCGCACTATGCCGGTCCTTTGTTTTGCCTGTCTCTCAGCTAGTTCCATCGACCTTTTTGCCATCAGCAATCACCCGTCAGCTGTATTACCAAATATTATGGTTCTCCACACAAATATGTCGTTGTCAAGATTTGGAAGCATCTTGATCCCTACTGTACCTGTATTTCGGTTTTTTTATATTTGCACATTCGTACAACGACGATGCGACTGAAATTGAATACCAGCTAGTTAATAGACAAATTGCTGGTTAAAGAGCTTGTTCGAAGGAATGGTCTTTTTCTAAATCATAATGTGTCAAGAATGGCTTTTCTGGTCTCACTCCTGTGCTGATCTACCTTCTAATATCTAAGGGGTGAATTTAAACAGAGTGATAAAAATACTCTAGAATGTATCAAACTGAAAACGAACATCATAACGTCTATACGTTCTATAGTCCATCACCATGTATGGGTACCACAGTGTGCACACTACCGGGAATGGGTTAGCGTCACTTTAAAAAAAAAAGAAAGGCTAAAACAATTAACCACTGCGTTAAACCAAAAGCCGACAAGTATAACAATAAATTGAGTAGTATTGTTATTGCTATACAAAAGTGTAAGCAACTTCCACGACCGACTTTCTATTAACCTCGGCATTGATCAAGTAATTCTTTGTATTCTTGTTGGTCTCCACTAAGTAATTCTTTGTATTCTTGTTGGTCTCCACTAGACATACTCAATGGAAGTCTCATAGAAAGCGGTGGCTGAGCAAAGTTGTGTTCATTGTAGTTGAAATCTTGGTTTAGCGGTTTCTTTGCTTGGTTATGGAGGCGTCTGACCGAGTAGATTGCTGTCAACTTAACCTTTGCAGGCTCTGAAGAAAGTGAAGTTCGCCGAAACGTTAGCTTATTTGTGAATAAAGAATAATAATAACACCTCGCGTTTGCTCAACAAGAATACAAAAAAAGTGTAAGCCACCAGAAATTCCACAGACGCTCACCAGCGTCTGCAACCTCGAGTCTGCTGGAAACCACTCATACAGCGAGCCCAAAATAGCTGAATAATTTTTTGGTGCCCTCATAGAAGACAGATTCTGAAACAGCTGTTTTACTAATTCAATACCTCGTACTTTGACAAAGGGCTACTTTTAAAACGTGTGTGGCTCAATGGTTAGAGATACAATCCTCTCAAAGAAGTCCGGTGCCAATTTGTCAACTCCGGAATGATGGAGGGCTTAACGAGTCAGGGGCGTGGAATCGAACCCACGTGTACTCCAGTGCACCGCGATCACTGCGCAACACGCGCCCAGTATTCTTGTAGCTTCGAAAACCTCGCTGCTTAAAAGAGTAATTCGCTTTTCTGATTAAACGGCTAGTGCGTTCGACGTTAATATTTCTACCTTTAAGAAATGTGCCACGTACTCGTTTTCCAAAACTAGCATCGCTGAAACGACTGGATGTACATTTGCTTCATACAGTGAATTCAGGTGGTTTGACGTTGTATAAGTCAAAGGTAAAACTCTCTCAGATAAGTCTCATGCAAAGTTTCTAACTCCAGAAAGATACGGAATCTGGTTCGCTCAGAACACGAAATTGCTCATCTTCATATTTGCCATCATTAATGAGGAAGTAAGAGCGTACAGCCTCCCTTCGTCTCCGATGGAGCTAGATGGAATACTTCATTCCACGAAAGTTGATCTAAGATTTAAATATTTTTTGGATGCAGCGCACCCCAAACGAGCCGTCTTGGGATTCCCAGTTATTGTTGACAGTTTGGCAAATACGCATGGCGAATACAACTCGTACAACCTAACCAACATTTCTAGCTAGACAAGCAAACCTATAAAGCGACGAAGTCGATCTAAGGAAATAGGCAGCTGTTACTAAAATATGCCAAACACTCTACTTTATCGGTTAACCATTAGCCATTGTATGATGTTTCTAAAATGTGCGAGAATGACTCGATTATTAAAACGGATAGAACACTCTATGTTTACGTAATAGAGCACCTAGATCTTAGAGTCCAAGGACGCTGAACCAGGAAGTATAGTACGTGAAGACGTAGTTGAAATGATTTCGAAACAAAGAAAAATATCTCTACCCATTCTCTGGGTTGTTCAAGGCTGCCAAAATCTCTAAATTCTAAGGTGACAATCCGTACCTACAAAGCACACATATTTGTATCTGAGTCCTCTGTATAGGTCGTGATCATGCAGGCAATAAGAATGAGGTACGGCGTCATCAGCCTGAGCAAGTTAAAAAGGCACTGTTCGTTCAACGAATTCTGTGACAATGGAGAATAACTGTCCGCCGGAACGTGCAACAGAAAGGAGTGTTAAGCGAGTGCCATAAAGCCTGTCCCGAAACGTATTTTTAGAAGCCACATAAAGTTCTATCGATGCAAGATTTGTTTCCTCTATGATGGCCCCCCCATAAAAACTACATACTTCTTAGCAATCGTACCTGAACCAAGTCATTTCGGAAAAAAACTGAAATAACGACAATTTTTGTGATCAATTCTTAGGCATAAAGACGCGTGTGGCGCAGTGGTTGGAGACGCCACTGCGGCACGCACGTGGAACGCATTTTTGCGCTCATGGTCCACCAAGCCTTCCATTCTTGTGGGGTCGGCAAATTGGTATCAGACTTGTCTAGGAGGATAGCAGCACTGGATCTATACATTGGCAGGCTACTGCGAGTTATTGTAAGAACCAGATAAGCATTAAATCACTTCAAACGATACTGAATAAAGAAGAATGCATGCCGCATCCCTCAGGGATTGATCAACGCCAAGAGCTTCATCCCTTTATTCTTAGGCATGTCGACAGTTGGAGGGCAAAATTTCGCTTCGTTATCGAACAGCACCGAGGTCATTCTGATAAGAGCATCTCTAAGATGTCCGTATTTGTCAGTGTCTGGACTTCTGGTATCTTTGAATATTGATCGCATTATCATCGGTGTTTTATCCACGTACATGAATATCTAGAAGCTATTACCATATCAAATGCTGAAAGGTGGATTGTTTTCAGAAAAACAGATATCCATCGTCGCATAATCAGTAAAGAACCGTCCACTATAAAAGAAGATCATCGAGTGAGGTTGCTTCATTCAAACGCCTTTCGCTCCAGCAGAGGTGACTCGCCTCCGCTAAGAAAACCAGAAAGATCTCAAGCGACAACTGCTCTGCACACTAGACTCGCATCGTTGAAGCCCCGAAGATAGCAAAAGCGACGAAATGCTAAACGAACGGAAGTTTCTTAACGACCACTTGTGGGTTTAATAGTGTAGCGGATATTTAGTTACTTTTTAAGAAAGGTCTGTCGAAAGCAAGACTGAAGCTAATTTATACTGCTACGATAAAATGCTGTTCATTCACCGTCTTCGTCACTTATTCATTTCAGTCGCGTTGACTGATTGAATATAGTCAAGGAAAATGGAAGATGAGGTGACCTAAGATAGCTGTAATAAAATTTTGCGAAACCATGGTGTGTTTGCAAAACCAAACAAAGCCATAAACTAAGCCTTGCAATTGTCTAGGATCTTTTAGCGTTTCAGTCGCAGGGTGATCAGAATGAAAACGAGAAAAGTTCCCATAACCTTGGCACTTCCAAAAAATCAACATTTGTTGAAGAAGCAATTTTGCTTTGTTGACAAACGGCTAACAATCTTCTGTTTTTAAAAACGACTTTCTACTAACCGCGGCATTGATCAAATCCTTCGCCGTTTTCTTCAAGAGCATACACGAGGTTCTTGACCAAAAATCTTTTGACCACAACATCTCCAGTCTCTTCGACGATTTGGCTTCCTCCTAAGAATGGCAAGGTTAAATTAACACGAATCAAGTACTTTCACGACAGCAGAAAAAAATACAGAGTCTTACATGGGCCAGGAATATGCGACGCTCAGGTCAGAAAGCGGCTCACGTTTCGGCGATTTCGCCTTCCTGAGAGCCTGGCCGTATTTTATATTAGAATACTTTAATTATTCGGTGGAAATAAAAAGCTAAAGTACAAAAGAAAACCATTGTGCATAGCATTTGGAAAGGAATCTTTGGAAGAGAATAGTAGCTGGGTCTAAGTCGGTATGCGAAAAGATTCGGTATGATATTAAGAGCAAGTTAAGGAAAAAATTTGAAGACCTATCACGCCTCTCAAAAAGGTCAAATAGAAAAACCACGGCTGGTTAAGTTGCAAGTAAAAACCCTGAAATAGACTGCGCACTAAGAAGATCCAGAGTTACTGTGCTAGAAGGCATAATGCTTCCGGAAAATGCGCGTTCATTGTTAGAATTGGGTCCGAGTTTCGCGCCTAGTCAACCCATTTCTAAACCAATCCTGCGCAAGATCACGTGTGGTCTGCATAAACTTCGAAATGAGCTACGTTACATAGTTAGGCTGGAAAGGTTAGGTAAGGTAGTACCAAGGGAGGAACTACCACCAAAACCATTTCTCCAAACTTCTTTAAACAAGAGCTACCAAATAGCAGACCCTGCATTTCGTTAATTTTCGGACGAAACTCTCCCTATTCTTAATCACTACCAAAAAAAAACCAATAAGCTCCAACCACGCACACCAACAAAAATATGTTATGCGCCCAGGTTAGAGAATCTTGAATTCAAAATCTGTTAGAATTTCCATTAGTGATAAAGGTGGAGAATTTGTAGTTAATCCTAGTCAGTTGGATATCAGAATAACAGAGGAGCATTTCAATGATGTTTCTCTCTAACGAGCATCCTCTGAAAAGGAGTGTAGAAATCAATACCAAAAATTAAATAAAGAATGGGTCAACACAGCAAAGGCCACGGGTTTAGAGCCTTCAGTTATTTCTCGACATAAATACGAACACCCAATTTGCCCTGTCCTTCACTTACTTATTAAAACACATAGGCTTGCTTCAACTGATGATATCACGTCAACGAACCTATCATCATTTGAAGTTAGACCTATCATCAGTTGTATAGGCGGGCCAATTTCTTCTATAATCGTTTGTGCAGCTCAGAAAACTGCATAATCTGTCCTAACGGAAGAGAAAGGGTTTGCATGAGTTCAGGTATAATATACTTGATCTCATTTAACGCACGCGGTGAGGATTACATTGGGGAAACGGGTAGGCCACTTCGTGTTTGCGTAAAAGAACATTTAGATGAAAAAGTTAAAATACGTCAAAACACTCCTCTAGGCACGCATAGGGCACAAAAGCGCAAAGGCGATGATTTTGAAGTGATTGTGCGGATCCTGGAGCAGGAATCGAAACTAGCTGGCGTCTAATGTTGCCCCGTGGTATTTCAACCATTGCGGCCAATCTCCCTACACCATCTAATTATAAACGACGCTTTGTAGGTATGAATATTTTATCGAAAAGAATAGGACAAATAGTTATTCTCGATATAGTTATCATAGAGTGGCGCTGATTTTACTCTAAATCTATCCAAAGAAGCTCCCGCTGTTTCGTAATTACTAAAAATGGCATTTTTCACGCCACGTAGAGGGATTCCTCCTGCTCTCTTCCTGTGCACATATTTGTGGCTGTTTGATGCATGCTTCTCAAAGAGCGCCTTTTTTGTGTGAAGAATGAGAGAAATGGTGATGAACCATTATGTTTTTCTTGCATGGCTTTCGATACCACTTTTGCAACGCATGCGCTTTTGTATTGGTCCACTCGAACGTTAAAGAATGGAAGCCAATTTGCTTTTGGTTTTCCTCGTTTGAATCCTGTATACTCTGGCGGTTTGAACAATAACTCAATAAGCAAACAAATAGATTGCTTATTGTTGCTCAACTCTAGTGCTTAGTCGCTTATTATATTGATTTACTGACCTAGATACACGTGACTCGAGCGTTCAGAGATATTCAATTCGCTGAGCGTGATTGGAGCATGCGTCATCAATCGGTTCCTTGTGAGCATCATTTTGCGGAGATTTCGTCGAAGGCCAATCTTTTCACATGCATTGTCGAAGTCGGCGAGCATTTCTTCCGCTTTGCTAATGTTTTGCATTGCATGGACGACGTCATCAGTAGCGTGAAGAAGTTGGAATTGCACTCCATCGATTTCCACTCCTATACTTTCACACTCTGACTTTGTTTTCATATTTTATTTGTCTGAATGCAAGGTCCTCACTCAGTGGAAGACCATCAAGACCGTGCTACTGTTCAGGAAGGGTAACCTCCACGATATCGGCACCTAATGCCCAATTTTGTTGGAGTGACGATGTATCGCGTCCACATGATAACAAGGCTCAATGCATTATTGTTAAAGAACAATAGAACGCTCCGTCTCACTTTCTCGATTTGAGAAAAGCTTTTGACTAAACTGAGATAGATGCATTCATGGTGGCTTAGAGAGCCAGATAGCTTTGTTCAGCACATGAAGATTCTTCGTGAGCTATATAAAAATTCGGCAACGAAAACATCTCCATTCTTCGATGATATTAATATTGATGTCAAACTGGGGGTTAGGCAAGGCGATATCATCTCGCCAAAATTATTTTCCGGCACCTTCGAGAGTGTCATAACGTTGAAACGGAACAACATGGAAGTGACGATCGATGGCTGCAAACTTCATCATCTTCTCTTTGCTGATGACATCGTTCTTATAACACAAAGCATTAGCCAGCCGAAACGAGTCTAACCCGACTTTGATAACTTTTGTTCAACCGACTAAATCTTGCAAAAACGATGTTCGTAGGAAGCGGACTGGTTTTGTGTGCTCCATTCAAGATCAACGGAGCGAATATCTTTAAATACTCCAAGTACATCTATTCGAGAAATCAACTTGAGAAACGACTAAGCTCCAGAGTTGAGCTGGTGGACCGAATGGCTTCGCTGGCTTTCAAGAACGCCGATAATGTAGTAATATTTACTACCGTCCGACTATGTCACCCAACGATAAACGGACCGTCAGGAGGTGCTGGTGATATATATATATATTTATATATATATATGCATATACATATCTTTCCTATTCTAGCGCTTAAGTCTCCGACAACAAATTTGTGACAAGCTTTAGAGTCGACGAGATAGACAATGGACGGGTGGACGACAAAGCCTACGCTGTCGACATTTCGTGACGAGACCTTCTCTCCACCGATTACAAAGGTTTCGTTGTTTAATTGGCGTATGTCCGTCTTCTTGATTTTTGTTTCTTGTAATGCGATCACGTGAAATTTAATGCGATCTGCAGCTGCAAGAAGGTCCTGAAGATCGGCGTCTATTGAGTGTTTTGGCATTATACGTGCATAGTAAGAAACAATTTTTATGGTATGTCGTATGTGTGCTTGTAAGATTCGGTTCTAATGACGACCTGCCCAACCCGAGATTTTCTGGCCTTTCACTGGTCGTCTTACCGGCTGACGTCATAAACGGGAGCACCTGTGCGGCGTACTGTGGCTGGCCTATTGCTGGTCGTGTAACTTGGTCCTCTCTGGACACCTGACTTAACCTTGCAAGGGCGTATCAAGGTCTTCACTACGATGTGGATTAGAGAGAAGTGTGCTTTCGCCGTCGAATCCTTTGCTCGGTCTTCCTACTAGTTGATTCGGAGAAGTGTTGAAACCGAAATCAGAAAAGAAAGTAGGAATGTAAAAGTAACCAACCGCTCAAAGACGATGTAGAAGCCGAAAGCTCATATATATATATATATATATATGCATATATTAGCACATGCACGTGTTATAGTTATACACACATATACACTTACAGCGGAACCGCTATCGAATGAGAAACCATGTCTGTGTGTCCGCAACATGAGAATTTTTCTAGTTTGCCAACAAGGCTTAGCTACGCAGTAGTAAAGCAATAACGGCTCCTTTTTTATTGTTCCATCATACGTAAACGGTATCGTCCAGCATTTCCAAATTACTGTATTCTGCAGAACTCAGATCTTCAAAAATGAAACATGTCACAGAGCAGATTGAATCTGGGCAAAACGATCAGAGCATAGAAGGAAAAAGAAGGAAGAGGCAGGAAAGCTCAGCCTAATCGATAAAGTTTTATAAAAACTGCAAGGTAACTACTCAGATTTGAACAGAAGAAAAGCCAACGCATTTGTATGACAACGTGTACGTTGCAGAAAATGTCACCGCGAGAGTTGAATTAGTTGCTCGCCGCATCCTCTACGTTGCTTTCAGAGAAATTTTTCAGCAGCTAAACCGATGCAAAAGTGACCTTAGATAAGATTAATACCTTACAGAAATGGAAAAGTTTGCGTTTTCGAAATGAATGAACTTGCATTTTATTGAAAGGTATGTTTGGATTGTATCAGTTGTCCTCAGAACAAGAAAATTTCAGCAAAATCGCCAGATGAAGTGTGCGTTGCCATGCGGAGCTTGTAGATATGTTGCATGACGATAAATTAAAGAATAAAGATGAGGCTGGTGATACGAAAAGACTACCCTGTAGTGGGCTAATTAAGAAGCGTAGAGAATAAATAACACATGAACATAAAATTCGACCAATAAATGTAAATAGCAAGAGGTAATGCAACCACAGGCGGCTGACAGCGGCGTCTATTAAGATGCTCGGGAGTTTTTTCTTTAACACGTCCTTTTCTTCATAGTTAATTTGTGGATCCAGCATTCCCTGCCTTCGATGCGGTCCCTCACATCCATCATACACAAAGCACTTCCAACTTGCTGCGTGTTGACTAGGCTACTGCTCGGAAAATTTGTTTTCATTATGGAATTCGTTGAATGCTTGTCGAGGCGGTCGAGGCGATTTTTCCTGGAGTATTGGGAAAGTCGGACTAGAGCGTTCCAATTCCGATTGCAGCGAGCGATGTTTAAGCGGGCGGGACTGGGAGCAATGTCCGCACTACCAAGTCATGACAGCTTGATGAGCCCGCGGCCATACCGGACCAACACTGGTCATGATATCCAAGAAATTAATGCATGATTTTAGCGTGTATGTTTTGAGAAATCTAATAAATAATTTATAGATTAGCTCACTAGAGGATCTTTACTAAAAGGCTCAATTTTCGTTGTGCTATTAGCTGGCGGTAAACATGACTATAATCTAGCAAAAGAATTCCAATTGTACACTACCTATACGCCTATGATATCAACTTTTTATCACTGTATTTCTCTCTGTGTTTATTCTGTTGAATCTAACTTCGAATAATCCTAATTACCTATTAAGTCCATTTTGATTTGGTGTGTCCTATCAGGAAACGCAGTGAACCGAACTTCTGCTTTCTCCGTTCACAGCCACGTCACTTGACCATCGTCTAACGTCAGTCGATGCAATGATTTCGCACCCAATTTGGGAAAGAGAGGAACTTATGGGCCATGTAAGTGGGTCATGTGTGCTGTAGTCACCCAGAAAGCGAAAAATGGGTCAAACAACAGGGCTAGTTTTTTGTTTAAGTCAGAGTTGATCAATAAGTCATTTGTGTAACTGATGATTTAAGACAAGTTTATTAACACATGTTTTCTTTACGAAGACTAACGTTTAAGGATATCTCTGTCTTCAGAGCTCAGGAATTTTCACATTAACATGTCATACAAATTTGACTGCTGTAGTCGGGCAGCGACTATATAAATCCGTTTCCGTGAATAACGTGGCACTAATAAAACCTTGTTAACCATCGAGAAATTTCAATAATAAATAAAATACACCAAATTTTTAAGCCGCTTTCGTTAACTTTTATTCTCGAGCAATCGCATGCAGAATTGCTTGCTGAGGGATGTGACGGTGAGAATGACGACTGTAGTGGTATCAGAAAACAACATCCATTCTAATCGTTCTATTTCTTACCCGTACGTCGTTTATCACTACGTGTTCCAACTTGATTGAGGCCATAATGATGGTTTGAATCGTTATGGAGATAGCATTGCCTGGATCGCCTTACACACGGACAACATGCAGATTGTCGTTTACATACTCGTCCCTTGGGTCTCCACGCTGCGAGACCATCATCACAAGTGGGCGAGTGCCACTTTTGCTATTCTAGTTGTACTTCTCTGGATTGTGCTCCAGATTCAGTCTTTTCGTTTTCTTTTGGCTGCCGAAGAACAACATTGAAGGTGTTATTAAGTTCCATACGAAATAATAACTTCCTTCGTCAATCAATAATGGCGATAAGAAACTGATAATCGACATTTTAAGAAAGCTGCATCAAGCTGTATATTCTCTTCAGTGATATTTTTTTCCTGAGCTCCTCAACCTTTTTCAATGTTATTGTCTTTTACTTTTTTTTGCGCAACCTTTTGGGCAGGTGGGAATTTCAGCATGCCCGGTAACAGAGCCGATATCTGAGACAGTGAATACGATGAAAGAAATCGGAGTTCGCTTGAATCAACTGCGGAAACAACGAGAGGCTGGATGTTCCGCAGCCAGTGCTTCATTAGCGCCGTACGATACATCAGAGATGGAACTACTCCTAGGTGAAACAGAGATGAGCCGATTTATTCTTGTTTATACGTATTAAGTGGGCCTTACATTAAGTGATTAATCAAAAAGAAATGTCGAAGCTAAGATGTCTAGTGGGTAGTACGCAATTTCCATCAGCTTAGCTAAACATTTAGGTTCCACCTTTATTACATCCATTCGATGAAGTGGGGAAAGCTGAATGTTCCGCTTAGGAGCAGCAAAATCTGCTGCCGTTTAAAACGAATGTAGTACTTTGAGAAACAATAGTTTAAAAAGTGGGATACTTTTTTATGTAGGCTGTCACATTTGTAACATTGATGCCAATTTTGTATATCACTTTGTGTCAAAATTCGTTTCCTTCTATTTGAAATGCTTTTCGTTTTTTATTCCACAAACACTGAGTATTTTTTAGGAGCGGTGGAGCTTCCGTGACCGACGTTTCTCTTAAATCATCAATTTGACCTTCTCAGATTCTGGAGAGGGCAAAATCCAATTAAATATTGACTGGTGAAAAACAAATATTTTATTAACAACATGTCGGGTTTCTGTGGAATGTGTGAAAGATGGGCGACTTTAAATGTAAAAAAGGTAAGATACGTCTGTATAGAGTAAAACATGCTTCTTGTCCTGGCTTTTATCGACTACAAGTTGCTACCGCTCTTTGAAGTAAGAACGTATTTGTTTTCCACAAAAATTCAAATGGCCCAAACTCTAATACTACGAAAAAGTACTTCTGTTGCAGTTGCTGTAGCCAAAGGCAGTCTCCTTTGTCAAACGTTTTTTTGAATAAGTCTTGGTTTTTTAAAAAGTGTGAGCAAAGAAGAAGGGATTTTTTAGAACTTCAACAAACATACTGCACAGTGTTTATAAAAAGATCAAAAGAAAACCTAGCTACTAAATGTGCAAAGTGTGATGCGAAACTAGTCAAGATCGGTGGCCTTCTTGTTACAAAATCCACATTCTCTTATGTATACATGGCGTTCAGTGAGCATAGTGGGCGACTTGGAGGATCGTACAAAAGAAAAAGGAGAGTGGGATTAATCGGTTTCGCTAGGAACTGGAACAGAAACTTTACGAACAACTGGTTATGCAATTTTTTCACAATTTTCGCCTGCTACTGATCTTTCTCGCACAGGGATCCCTTGCCGTTTAACCGCGATGCTACGTGGCATGTCCACTGCTGCCGGATATTGGGTGTTGGTGGGGCGCTTCGCTGGCATCGTCTTCTGTAATTCTGCAATGATTCGAATTGGATCTCAATAGCGGAAAATGTAAATTTAATAATATAATTAACGATAGTTGTAAAATACATCACTTGATGTAATGATAGTTGTAAAATACATCACCTGATGAGTTTTTTCGACAATTTGATTTAAAGTTCAAGTAGCACCGTTCAGGTGACTGGATGCATATTTGGCCTACACAAGACTTGCGTGGGACTACACTTGGATGGCGGGCACATCTTAGTGAGCTGTGCAGACGCCAGCACATTTGCCATTCCTTTCTTTCTTCCTGATCGTCGTCCATTGCGGTGCTTTGATAAGAACATTGTGGCGGGTGCGAGTTTCACACCATCATCGGTAAAACAATTGCAGCTGCGGTCGAACACATCCACACAACGTGTAGGATGTCGCCCTAGGAAACAGCTGCGTTCTCGCGGAATCCACACTACAATTCCTTTCGTTCATCTGCCGTCTGTTCTCCCATCATATAATCATTTATATTTCGCTCTCGATGTATGTTTTCCTGGACCTTGAAAATGAGATGGACATCAAAGATCAGTGGATTATGGATGTATCAAGTCAGGGTTTGCCTTTTCTCAGGCAAATCTAGTACTAAGTTGACGACCTCGGTTAAATAGGGTTTGTTTTTCTCTGGGCGCAGAATAGAACTATTAACCACGTGCATCAAATAGAACCTAACAACGAAGAGGATGAATTTATCTGGTGCAAGGAAAAAAATAATAAATACGTCGCTTTCTTTTTCATAAGTCGCAAGGTGGCTATAGAGCAAACATTTACATCCGCACAAAATCACGTAGAATACAATAAAAGCAGACGTTTCAGCAGCATCGCCTTCTTCAGAGCCTGGAAGGTCACATTGACATGAAAATTACTGCGTCGAACGCTTCGGCGTCGTAGATTTGCAGAACGTGAGAAACACAGCCTATTAATTTTTGATCCACAAGGCGTTATCAATATTTTATTTTGTGTTTTTCTCCTGTAGTTGAAAAACCGATAAGAGTCAGCCCTTGGATGCAGATTTCGATTTTTGTGTTTCTAACAATACTAATGGTTGTTTCCTAATTAGTCGATAACCCAGAGATCTGGGATTCATTTCTCGGACACCGTTACAGCCTGATGCGACAGTGTTGCAGATCAGATCTTAAAGGTTGAAGAGATGTAAATGAGTACCGGCTTTGACAATCATCAACGTTTTAGCACCGACATCAAGCAATGACGAAGACGAAGTAGAAGCGTTATGTACCGAACTGGAGGAGTTCCACATAAAAGTAAGGTTAAGTATTGGCGTTTTCAAATCTAGTGTTGAAAAGCAAAAAACGTCTGAATTAAGTCATAATAAAGTATACGGATTCCGATAGAGAACTATTATAGTTGCACACCCGGCCGCACTTTTCTTAAGTTAGGTGTTTCCGATCTGCGTCTAATAACGTTCTCTGGCTATACCGTGGTGAATTTTCATGAACAGACCTTCTACACCTGCCATTTATTGCCGGCCGTTTTAGATATGTTGCAGTAGGATTAAGCTTCTCCGTCATTTTTTTTCTGGGCATTCCTTTAGTTGTAGTGGACAAGCGGTCTGAACTTATTATTTAAGGACTTAAAACAAGTATGGCAGAAGTTTCAGGTCTTTCGACACGCAGTTTGTAATTCTCGGTCGAGTCTACGTTTATCCATTAGTAATAAAAGAAAAAAAACTTTTTAAAATTATTTTCGTCATACACGACTTGCTTCATTTTTGTTTGCACAATGACAGGAGATTTTTTAGCTTATACTTCAATCGAAAGTTTGCACAGAGAACGCAGCGATTATATCCAGTACAGAATCTGAATCGAGGTAAGACCGAAGTGCCAAAAGATGCCACTTTCTGTTTCCAAGAATACGATCGATCTTCGCATTTGTCGTGCCGTAAGGAGATTCCCATTTCTATCGGTGGCTTTCTAATTTCTCGAAAATAAATGCCCATGGAACAGACGTGTTGCAAACGGGATTCTTACAACAAAGTTTCCACTTTCATTTCGTTTCCTATTCCGTGTTTTCCTATACTTTATTTACTTTCGTTGGCGACAAAAGATTGTTTGAGAGCAGTTGGTCATCGGTCTCACAACCCCTGTTCCAGTGGTATTCGTGGTGTTGTTTCGATCAACGTTTGCTAATCGATTTCACTTTGTCGTTTAAGTTCTTTCCAGTGAGTAAACAACGAGAACAAACTCGCTCCTAAGTGAAATTTTATGGAAACATTGCTTTCGGGTAGAAACAAACTAGAATTTGTTGGATAAGATCCAGTGACAAGACAAGGATTGAAGGACCCGACTTTAACCAATCCTAGAGGGATGTGACACCAAAGGCGTTTTAGTAATTCAATGTGTTACGGTGACCTTCCAAGCCTAACGATACAACTAATTTCGTTTTGTTTTCGTAAGATAGGTAATTTTTTTAAAGGTTGTATTTCATGAGGTGGCTGATTTTTGTCACATATTTACCAAAACATCATGAAATACTTATATTTTAGGTCTGAGAAGAGAAAGGGGTTCGTATGAACGAGCGCTGTGATTGGGAGGGCAAATCATCACTTTCGACAACTAGCACTGTTACAAGCTATTCGTAACGTGAACTTAAAGCAAAGAAAGAACGTTGATACGGAAAGTTCTTCATAGCACGATGCCTCATGAATTTTACATTCATCGAGTGTTTTATTCTGGCACACCAGCAAGTTGTTTCGCTTTTCTAACCCACATAATTGTTTAATAAATACAGATTTCAACTACATAAAGATTCCATGGTTTTGAGTAAAAAATATTAAAAGAATTATATCCAAAACAGGTGAAAGACGAAAGTAAGTTGCAGCTGTGAAGGTGCCATGCATTCACTAATATCAGTGAGCTTCTCATTTTCTAAAAGGCTTACACGAGGCTGTTGAAAACCATTTTGGCCTAAGGTTTTAGTGCTTTTGTCTTTTTGAAAATCGCAATGACTTGAATCGAATAACCAGAGTAGTTATTCGTCCCACCTGCTGTGCAAGCAACTGCACCATAGAATTAGACCTCTTCCGTGGACTGATTACGGTCCCTTGTGGGGAAAGGTTTCAACAACGGCAGACCATACTGTGGAAGCATTATTATTCTATCAATGCCTCATTGCTGGTGAGCATGTCTCAATTGGAAGAAATTGCGAGTGTGATTTTATCTTAAACGTTATTTTGGATTATTGAGCCATCACTAGGTTGTTATGAAAGTTTTATTCGGCTAACATTTTCGCTCGTTTACCTACATCAGAGCCGCTATAATCAGAGTCCGTGGCCACAGTCGATCGACTTTACGATTTATTACTTTGCAATCGTACAAAGTGGAATCTGAGAAGCGGAGCACCGCTCAAATAAGGTTAATGTAGCTTTGGTTATTCTTCCACTGCCCACGAAACTTTTGGATTTACCTAAGGGTTAATCTGTTGCTAAAGGATTTCTCGTCCTTCTTGAAGCTGGCCTAACCGACTCTCCCTACATGAGAGTCGATTTTTGGTAGGTCGCATTGGGGTAACTTTAGATTATGTGGATTGCAGAGAGATTTCTGGACAAGTCAATCTACCGGAGTCCGGAGTAATCAGAGTTTATGTAAGGCCAATATATTGAAAGGCACTTTAATCACACAAGTATACCCAATTTGCTGATGAATATCCCTTGCATCAAATATTGTTTTCGGAAAGAAGAAACTGTCTACACGCGTGCGTGTTTGAACAACCAATCATCATCGTTCATTCAATCAGTGGAGTTTTTTTCGTTTCCAGAACGCGAGATTTGTCGCTGTCATGGGATAACGTGGAATGTGTCATGTTCATGAATGGGCAAAGTGAGCACTAAAGTTTTGAAAGCACTTGAACGCTGTCACACTCTTTTTCCAATTTATCGTGCTTATTTTTGCCACCCAAATAACCGACAGTGAGGTCTTCTAGGGCAGCTCTGTTTACATGAAAGTGTTGCTGAATTTTACTAATCGGCTAAACCTTCGATGTCTTTGTAAAAATTCCATAATAATTCCGTGAAGACTGAGGAAACATTAAAAATATTGATTAGTTATGCTGAAGACAAATGATTGCCGGTTTTGACAAGTGTTGTTTTGTTAATCGTTAGATGAAACAACACCGACTGCTGCAGGATGGTCTATTTACATGAAATCGAGTCGTTATCTCTAGACAATCAACCACAACCATCGTGTATAAATACGGATTGCCGAGTGAGATACTCATTTCATCGCCTCTCCATTACAGAAGCTTCAAATTGGCTCCGCTACGATGAACAACACGTAGCCAGGACGCGCAGCCGTGGGCAAGCGAATCAGACCCAACGACACTGAGGAGAAGAAGAAGTCATAAGGTCAGCCAAATAAAAATTCAATAACAACTCGTGTAAGCTGGGCAATCTTAGAAGATACTAGTCACTCACGCCGATGTGAGCTAATGGTATGTTTAGAAAAGTATTGTTTTGCAACGTGTTAGCTAGTCCTATGCCGATTATTGTAGGATGGTTTATTTACATGAAATTTATCAGTGGGAAATCAGCAACAAGCTTTTTGTAGAAGGAAGGTGTTGCCAAGTGAGGTTCTTATTCTGATGGTGCTGCACTCCCAGAAGAGTGGACTAGACTCAACTGAGAACCACCACCTTTTGAGCACAATCGTATGTGGGCAGTCGACTTGGACCACAACGGCTAAGAAGGAGGAGAAAAAGTCAAATAGTGAGCCAAATAATATTTTCATAACAGTGCTTTGTAAGCTAACCATTCATTAGGAATATTGGTCATTTATGCCATCGTTAAGCACTGGTCGGTTTTGAAAAGTAGTCGAGATTAGTACGTACATTTCTTAATCACTTAGTCCTGCAAACGCAATTGTTGCCCAAATAAAAGAACACCGGACTAACAAACTAGTTTTTGCTTTTCAGAATTCATGTCATGGTTTCCTAACACCCAAAACCGTTCAATGTTCTGTAATCCGGAATAATGTGTCCTAACCTGACTGCCATTGAGCAAATGCAGAAATAGTTGCACATAGATAAACAACGCTGCGAAGAGGGATCGTAGTGGAAAAAAAAATCTACGAAGAAATCTTAACCGTTTTTGTTTACCGCCTACTCTTTTTAATGGCAGGGTATATTGTGAAATATAACTTTAATAAAGTTGAGATATTTGCAAAACTCTGGGCCGCAGGTGTCTATGGTGGGAAACGAACGCGCTATTGTCCTTTCCGGGGAGTAACGCGCTCACCACAACACCATGCGGGTACTTCGTTTCGGATGTCTCTCAGCTAGTTCTATCGATCTTTTTGCCATCAGCAATCACCTAACTGCGGGATTGATCTGGGAGTACAAATCGGCAATGAACCCAGTTAAGCTGAGGCCACAGTTATAATCACAATCTTAACAGTTTTTCTTTACTGCCTACTCTTTTTAATGGCAGGGTATATTGTGAAATATAACTTTAATAAAGCTGAGATATTTGCAAAACTCTGGACCGCAGGTGTCTATGGTGGGGAACGAACGCACTATTGTCCTTTCCGGGGAGTAACGCGCTCACCACCACACCATGCGGGTCCTTCGTTTCCCCTGTCTCTCAGCTAGTTCTATCTCAGCAATATACTCAGCGAAGAAAGTTGAAAGCACTGTTGCTATAGAATGTTCCAGTAGTGGTCCTTCAAAGTGCACTTCACCTGCGTGATCTTCTGCAACTCTCGTTTTATTCCATTATTTTTCAAAAAAAAGAGACCTCCACGACATCACTCTGTTACCTAGATATTTTGCTACCTTTGTTTCACAATTCGCTCTGTCTCCATTTGATGAATTGTTATTCGCCATATGAGTGAACTAATAATCGATTGAATTACTTGCTCAGATGTGCGTAGATTAACAATCTATTGTATTGGTTTTCCAAATTTCAACGAAGGAATAATCGATTGCATAGGATTTCTTGATCTGACTAGAGTAATAATCAATTGTGATTGTTCTATTGAGAAGAGTAGACGAATAAACCGTTTAATTCCTCCCTTGTCAATCAACAAAAATGACTCATGGGCTACAAATAGAATTATCATCCTTTATTACATTGCAAAGACATAACTTATGGAACTGCTGGATCTTGTTCGCCATTTCACTCTTTCTATTACAGAACAATGTAGAGGAACCCCTCAAGGTTGTACTTTCCCCATTTAACTTCCTAACTAAACGTTTCATAACCGGTTAGAGGAGAGGCCACATGGCGCATCTTCAGATGGAAGGTGAGAGTTAACGAGATACCGAAGCCGACCCAGTAACTGTTTTAAGAAAGCCGTCGATTCTGCTGATTGGCACGCTGCCTGTGCTCTTCTGAACCGATGTTTGCCCTCTTCGCGTATTTTCATGCATAGGCGTTTCATCTGCATAGGCGTTCCTGCCTATAATTGATTGTGTCACACGACAATAGGAGAGTCCACGTAATTGACGTCCTTGTGGGCACGAACTGGATATGATTTTCTATCCATTGAATGAATGACAACTGGCATCGAAGCTTATCCATGGGAGCACGTGGATAGGTTATGATTACAACGGCTGTCGTTGCCTATGCCCAGTTTTGCCCAGTGTCAATATGCTACAAGCCTGTGATCTTTATAAACGTTGAAATGGCCCTCTAAAACAGCCAATGATTTTTATGAAGCTTTCGTTCAATACTTCGTCACCAAGGTCGGTTCTGGAAAAGCGTTTGAAATGTAAAGAAATTTAATGACTATCGAAGTCTACCACGGTAACTCATAATTTTAAGAAACCTACTCTTACCGTTGGAAATAGAAGTCTATCAAAGAGAGATTGTAGTGCAGAAGAATCCTTTTCGAACCACTGCAGCAGAAAAAAAAAAAACCAAGGACCCCAAGTGTTAGCCGCAACAAAACGTTTTCGACAGCAGACTCTTTCAAACTTATCAAAACAGTGGGATACTGGTTATCAACTTAAAAGTAGGGCAAACATTAAGCTACGCAGTGCAAATAGATAACCATCGCCTATATAAAAGGCACTGACTGGTGGCCAGTGGCCATTGATTTGTTCACTTCCTTGAGTTGGCGAAAGCCGACGATGAAAACTTTATCATCGACAAGACAAC
>MQTX01000427.1:39588-83589 GCA_009735665.1 Angiostrongylus cantonensis | reverse complement strand
ATGCATTCACTAATATCAGTGAGCTTCTCATTTTCTAAAAGGCTTACACGAGGCTGTTGAAAACCATTTTGGCCTAAGGTTTTAGTGCTTTTGTCTTTTTGAAAATCGCAATGACTTGAATCGAATAACCAGAGTAGTTATTCGTCCCACCTGCTGTGCAAGCAACTGCACCATAGAATTAGACCTCTTCCGTGGACTGATTACGGTCCCTTGTGGGGAAAGGTTTCAACAACGGCAGACCATACTGTGGAAGCATTATTATTCTATCAATGCCTCATTGCTGGTGAGCATGTCTCAATTGGAAGAAATTGCGAGTGTGATTTTATCTTAAACGTTATTTTGGATTATTGAGCCATCACTAGGTTGTTATGAAAGTTTTATTCGGCTAACATTTTCGCTCGTTTACCTACATCAGAGCCGCTATAATCAGAGTCCGTGGCCACAGTCGATCGACTTTACGATTTATTACTTTGCAATCGTACAAAGTGGAATCTGAGAAGCGGAGCACCGCTCAAATAAGGTTAATGTAGCTTTGGTTATTCTTCCACTGCCCACGAAACTTTTGGATTTACCTAAGGGTTAATCTGTTGCTAAAGGATTTCTCGTCCTTCTTGAAGCTGGCCTAACCGACTCTCCCTACATGAGAGTCGATTTTTGGTAGGTCGCATTGGGGTAACTTTAGATTATGTGGATTGCAGAGAGATTTCTGGACAAGTCAATCTACCGGAGTCCGGAGTAATCAGAGTTTATGTAAGGCCAATATATTGAAAGGCACTTTAATCACACAAGTATACCCAATTTGCTGATGAATATCCCTTGCATCAAATATTGTTTTCGGAAAGAAGAAACTGTCTACACGCGTGCGTGTTTGAACAACCAATCATCATCGTTCATTCAATCAGTGGAGTTTTTTTCGTTTCCAGAACGCGAGATTTGTCGCTGTCATGGGATAACGTGGAATGTGTCATGTTCATGAATGGGCAAAGTGAGCACTAAAGTTTTGAAAGCACTTGAACGCTGTCACACTCTTTTTCCAATTTATCGTGCTTATTTTTGCCACCCAAATAACCGACAGTGAGGTCTTCTAGGGCAGCTCTGTTTACATGAAAGTGTTGCTGAATTTTACTAATCGGCTAAACCTTCGATGTCTTTGTAAAAATTCCATAATAATTCCGTGAAGACTGAGGAAACATTAAAAATATTGATTAGTTATGCTGAAGACAAATGATTGCCGGTTTTGACAAGTGTTGTTTTGTTAATCGTTAGATGAAACAACACCGACTGCTGCAGGATGGTCTATTTACATGAAATCGAGTCGTTATCTCTAGACAATCAACCACAACCATCGTGTATAAATACGGATTGCCGAGTGAGATACTCATTTCATCGCCTCTCCATTACAGAAGCTTCAAATTGGCTCCGCTACGATGAACAACACGTAGCCAGGACGCGCAGCCGTGGGCAAGCGAATCAGACCCAACGACACTGAGGAGAAGAAGAAGTCATAAGGTCAGCCAAATAAAAATTCAATAACAACTCGTGTAAGCTGGGCAATCTTAGAAGATACTAGTCACTCACGCCGATGTGAGCTAATGGTATGTTTAGAAAAGTATTGTTTTGCAACGTGTTAGCTAGTCCTATGCCGATTATTGTAGGATGGTTTATTTACATGAAATTTATCAGTGGGAAATCAGCAACAAGCTTTTTGTAGAAGGAAGGTGTTGCCAAGTGAGGTTCTTATTCTGATGGTGCTGCACTCCCAGAAGAGTGGACTAGACTCAACTGAGAACCACCACCTTTTGAGCACAATCGTATGTGGGCAGTCGACTTGGACCACAACGGCTAAGAAGGAGGAGAAAAAGTCAAATAGTGAGCCAAATAATATTTTCATAACAGTGCTTTGTAAGCTAACCATTCATTAGGAATATTGGTCATTTATGCCATCGTTAAGCACTGGTCGGTTTTGAAAAGTAGTCGAGATTAGTACGTACATTTCTTAATCACTTAGTCCTGCAAACGCAATTGTTGCCCAAATAAAAGGACACCGGACTAACAAACTAGTTTTTGCTTTTCAGAATTCATGTCATGGTTTCCTAACACCCAAAACCGTTCAATGTTCTGTAATCCGGAATAATGTGTCCTAACCTGACTGCCATTGAGCAAATGCAGAAATAGTTGCACATAGATAAACAACGCTGCGAAGAGGGATCGTAGTGGAAAAAAAAATCTACGAAGAAATCTTAACCGTTTTTGTTTACCGCCTACTCTTTTTAATGGCAGGGTATATTGTGAAATATAACTTTAATAAAGTTGAGATATTTGCAAAACTCTGGGCCGCAGGTGTCTATGGTGGGAAACGAACGCGCTATTGTCCTTTCCGGGGAGTAACGCGCTCACCACAACACCATGCGGGTACTTCGTTTCGGATGTCTCTCAGCTAGTTCTATCGATCTTTTTGCCATCAGCAATCACCTAACTGCGGGATTGATCTGGGAGTACAAATCGGCAATGAACCCAGTTAAGCTGAGGCCACAGTTATAATCACAATCTTAACAGTTTTTCTTTACTGCCTACTCTTTTTAATGGCAGGGTATATTGTGAAATATAACTTTAATAAAGCTGAGATATTTGCAAAACTCTGGACCGCAGGTGTCTATGGTGGGGAACGAACGCACTATTGTCCTTTCCGGGGAGTAACGCGCTCACCACCACACCATGCGGGTCCTTCGTTTCCCCTGTCTCTCAGCTAGTTCTATCTCAGCAATATACTCAGCGAAGAAAGTTGAAAGCACTGTTGCTATAGAATGTTCCAGTAGTGGTCCTTCAAAGTGCACTTCACCTGCGTGATCTTCTGCAACTCTCGTTTTATTCCATTATTTTTCAAAAAAAAGAGACCTCCACGACATCACTCTGTTACCTAGATATTTTGCTACCTTTGTTTCACAATTCGCTCTGTCTCCATTTGATGAATTGTTATTCGCCATATGAGTGAACTAATAATCGATTGAATTACTTGCTCAGATGTGCGTAGATTAACAATCTATTGTATTGGTTTTCCAAATTTCAACGAAGGAATAATCGATTGCATAGGATTTCTTGATCTGACTAGAGTAATAATCAATTGTGATTGTTCTATTGAGAAGAGTAGACGAATAAACCGTTTAATTCCTCCCTTGTCAATCAACAAAAATGACTCATGGGCTACAAATAGAATTATCATCCTTTATTACATTGCAAAGACATAACTTATGGAACTGCTGGATCTTGTTCGCCATTTCACTCTTTCTATTACAGAACAATGTAGAGGAACCCCTCAAGGTTGTACTTTCCCCATTTAACTTCCTAACTAAACGTTTCATAACCGGTTAGAGGAGAGGCCACATGGCGCATCTTCAGATGGAAGGTGAGAGTTAACGAGATACCGAAGCCGACCCAGTAACTGTTTTAAGAAAGCCGTCGATTCTGCTGATTGGCACGCTGCCTGTGCTCTTCTGAACCGATGTTTGCCCTCTTCGCGTATTTTCATGCATAGGCGTTTCATCTGCATAGGCGTTCCTGCCTATAATTGATTGTGTCACACGACAATAGGAGAGTCCACGTAATTGACGTCCTTGTGGGCACGAACTGGATATGATTTTCTATCCATTGAATGAATGACAACTGGCATCGAAGCTTATCCATGGGAGCACGTGGATAGGTTATGATTACAACGGCTGTCGTTGCCTATGCCCAGTTTTGCCCAGTGTCAATATGCTACAAGCCTGTGATCTTTATAAACGTTGAAATGGCCCTCTAAAACAGCCAATGATTTTTATGAAGCTTTCGTTCAATACTTCGTCACCAAGGTCGGTTCTGGAAAAGCGTTTGAAATGTAAAGAAATTTAATGACTATCGAAGTCTACCACGGTAACTCATAATTTTAAGAAACCTACTCTTACCGTTGGAAATAGAAGTCTATCAAAGAGAGATTGTAGTGCAGAAGAATGCTTTTCGAACCACTGCAGCAGAAAAAAAAAACCAAGGACCCCAAGTGTTAGCCGCAACAAAACGTTTTCAATAGCAGACTCTTTCAAACTTATCAAAACAGTGGGATACTGGTTATCAACTTAAAAGTAGGGCAAACATTAAGCTACGCAGTGCAAATAGATAACCATCGCCTATATAAAAGGCACTGACTGGTGGCCAGTGGCCATTGATTTGTTCACTTCCTTGAGTTGGCGAAAGCCGACGATGAAAACTTTATCATCGACAAGACAACCTGAAATTGGAAAAACATTTATTACAATGCAGAGAGTCAGGATTTCTAAGGAAATTAAGGTGCTCAATAGGGGAGAGAAGAAAACGAGAAAGTAAAAAACACTCTTTAAAAAAAAACATCGAAAGTCTTTTTTTCTACTTTCTCGTATTCTTTTATCCTGACTGATATCGAAAGTATTTCAGCGACTGATAAAATGAAAAAGAGCTCAGTAAAAGTGATCTCAATAGCCATGTGGACGTTGATCTGCCATAATGTAAAAAAAGTTCCGTTCACCACATCACCACCCTCGAGTGCTTGGATCGTGTTGCTCACTTTCACTTCTTACAGTGTACTCTACAGCTTATTCTGTGGTTCCGTCCTCGTTTTAAAAGTGTGTTCGCTTCTGAATAAAAATATGAGAAACCTCCCCACAAATCCTGCAAGAAGTTTTGAGGATTCTACGCAAATCAAGAATGTTACAATATAAAATTTTACAACACGAAAGGCAAAGGCAATAAATGTAACCTCCATCTCTGCTTCATACTGAGTTTCCAAACTTCTCACTCACCTTCATTGGTAATGCTCCTATTTGAGTAAGACCTTCAGTTCGGGGTGCAATAAAATAACAATAAAGCGACACCGCACACGGTGCTTACTTCATAGGTCAAGATCGCATTGTCGTATTGAACAATGGGCCACCTGAAAATAAGTAAGGAAGAGCCTACTCTGTGCCCGGATTCGTACACAGAGTCGAATCGAACGGCAGTACAAAATCTTCTCTTGTGTGGCAAACAGACTGAAATTTACATTTGTGGTGCGAATGGACACTATATGAGCAAAACTTCGGCTTTAGTTGGTACGACGAACATGAAACCGTTGCCGTAGATATCACATTGCGTTTTTGATTTTTCCATGCTCAAATATGAAGTTGCAATTTAACCTGGACCACTTTTTTGGAAGTCTGGTTCGCTAGTGATGGCAATATTTTTAGCCATTTATTCGCTTTTTCTGATTAAATTGTGAAAAATTGCAAAAAAATGACAAAACATTTAAATCATGATTCCACAAAAACCGTTAGAAGGAAGACTTTGATTTTGCCATTTTCTTTCTTTTTGCGAAGATGCAATCTTCGTACAGTATAGCCGCCCTATATAGCCTTCCAGTACAGCTATAGTATTGTCGTTGTAGCCTTCCGTTCACACATTTGGTGAGGTAACTCATTGGCCAAGCCTCAAGAAGGAGGTTTTAAAATTGAGCTGCAAAATTCCACTAGAACACCACTAAATGCACTGCAGTTCTGCCGGCATGAAATAAGCGCACCCCTCTTTGTGGCATTGAACAAGGAGATGACCATAGGGGTTCTCAAAAATACTTTCTTTGCTTGTAGTTCTATTCCTCTATGTTTTTTTCAAAACTACGGAACCTTGTGTGTGTTCGGAAGCGCGAATCTTGGAAGAATGCTTAGTAGCTGATGGAAACTTGTTAGGCAGTCATAACTCAGCGAATCGACAAATGTGAAATTTGAATAATCAAAACAACGTACCGAGATAAATAAAGTACTAATTAACATTCAAGAAAAAAGGCATTAATCCTCATTCTATGAACCTACTTGAGTGATCCATACTCCGCCAGTCAAAAGTTAAAGTCCCAGTACATTTTCCGCCAAGGTGATGAGATGCTTGCTTGGCAAAATTATTATCCTGGAGTAGATAGACTCGATAGAAACCCATATCAGGGTCCTCTCACATTGTCCTCAGTGACAGTCGCTTGCTTTACAGATGGAGATGGAGCAGGGAAGGGGCTTCGGCCAGTTGTTAGTATGTTTCCTCTGAGATTGCAGAGATTTTTAAAAAAGAATAGCTTCATGACGTGCTATCTGTATACATCCAGTAACAAAAAATGTATGGGTGAAAGAATTTAACAAACTTTTATTTTACCGGCTACTACAACGCACGACTGACTGAGTCGAAGGAGATGGCTATTTTGGAGAACATCTGTCCTGCAATCCACAACACACTCTCTGTAGGTTTTAGAATGCTTAAATAGGAACAAAGAATAACTACTTAAAAAAGACAAAAAGACAGAAATACGTTTGAAACCAAAATTGATAACTTGCATGAGCTAGAAATACATAGAAGCGAGAAAATAGAAACTCAGAATGCTAGCGCCTACCCTTAGTGCCTTAACATGTTTCACTACTGCAGCCACTGTAAATTGAAAGTAATATAAAAGCTAATAGTCTTTTTATAAATAATGAACTTTAAGCTAATGCAGTATAAGAAAACCACCTCGCTTCAAGTATCAGCAGCAAAGTTCCTGAGTCGTCTGAATGGCGCGCTTGGTGTAACTAGAGATTCCGAAATTCCTTAAACGCGCAATCACCGTAACGTACCGAAGACGCATCTTCAGTCCAATGACTAGAGGCTGCGTTTCTCATCAGCTCTACGGTGTAGCACCACTGCCAAAAGAATGTGGAAAATATTCCACCTGTCTACGAGATAGGCACTAACGGTAGAACACACTAGTATGTTGCAATACTGGAGAGAACTGTAATGGTTATACTAAAATGCAAAATACCATCACACAGAATCTTTCCTGTAAAAAACAATTCAGCCAACAGAGTAAAACTCCAGTTTTAACATTGTTTTGCGTATGAAAACACTTGTCACCCGTAGCGCTGAAAATATGCCTTTGGTCCGCTGCGGTGGTTATGCGTTTAAGAAATGTCGGATGCCGTAATTACAGCAGGCGCGTTACACTGCATTGGGTTGAAGTTCATGATTTTTGAAGACTCTATAAGCGTCTACATTACTTTGACTTCGCAGTGGTTACAGCAGTAAAGCATTCTTACTCTATAAAGGTAAACGCTATCGCCCTTATTTTCTACTTCCTCGTTTCTATGTATTTCTTGTTCGTGCATGTTATCTAAATCAGTGACAGACGAATTTATGTCGTTTCATTGAGTGGTAACTCTTTGTTGCTATTTAAACATCTTAAAACCTGTGGGAGATTGGTGGATTTCAGGACAGATGCTCTCCAAAAAGACCATCTCCGTCGGTTCAATCAGTCGAGCATGATAGTGGTCGGGATGAACTACAGTTTGGTTAAATCCTTTCACCCATACGTTATTGGTTGTTTTCAGTTGGCTCATTTCGTTTCTATGAATTGCTCTAAGTCGTAAGGATATTTTCCAACACGCACCTATCCGTCCATAATAAAAACAGAGTTTACTGATTGTGGGATTTTTTACGGCCTTCGACAGCCTAGCACATTCCATTTCTGAGTGAAAAACTAGATCCACAGTAGTCTGCTAGTTACGTCATCTCGTGATTGAATGAATGCAAAACGGCCGTATTACGGTGTTACTTGTCGCAAATCAAGAATGTTACAATATAAAATTTTACAACACGAAAGGCAAAGGCAATAAATGTAACCTCCATCTCTGCTTCATACTGAGTTTCCAAACTTCTCACTCACCTTCATTGGTAATGCTCCTATTTGAGTAAGACCTTCAGTTCGGGGTGCAATAAAATAACAATAAAGCGACACCGCACACGGTGCTTACTTCATAGGTCAAGATCGCATTGTCGTATTGAACAATGGGCCACCTGAAAATAAGTAAGGAAGAGCCTACTCTGTGCCCGGATTCGTACACAGAGTCGAATCGAACGGCAGTACAAAATCTTCTCTTGTGTGGCAAACAGACTGAAATTTACATTTGTGGTGCGAATGGACACTATATGAGCAAAACTTCGGCTTTAGTTGGTACGACGAACATGAAACCGTTGCCGTAGATATCACATTGCGTTTTTGATTTTTCCATGCTCAAATATGAAGTTGCAATTTAACCTGGACCACTTTTTTGGAAGTCTGGTTCGCTAGTGATGGCAATATTTTTAGCCATTTATTCGCTTTTTCTGATTAAATTGTGAAAAATTGCAAAAAAATGACAAAACATTTAAATCATGATTCCACAAAAACCGTTAGAAGGAAGACTTTGATTTTGCCATTTTCTTTCTTTTTGCGAAGATGCAATCTTCGTACAGTATAGCCGCCCTATATAGCCTTCCAGTACAGCTATAGTATTGTCGTTGTAGCCTTCCGTTCACACATTTGGTGAGGTAACTCATTGGCCAAGCCTCAAGAAGGAGGTTTTAAAATTGAGCTGCAAAATTCCACTAGAACACCACTAAATGCACTGCAGTTCTGCCGGCATGAAATAAGCGCACCCCTCTTTGTGGCATTGAACAAGGAGATGACCATAGGGGTTCTCAAAAATACTTTCTTTGCTTGTAGTTCTATTCCTCTATGTTTTTTTCAAAACTACGGAACCTTGTGTGTGTTCGGAAGCGCGAATCTTGGAAGAATGCTTAGTAGCTGATGGAAACTTGTTAGGCAGTCATAACTCAGCGAATCGACAAATGTGAAATTTGAATAATCAAAACAACGTACCGAGATAAATAAAGTACTAATTAACATTCAAGAAAAAAGGCATTAATCCTCATTCTATGAACCTACTTGAGTGATCCATACTCCGCCAGTCAAAAGTTAAAGTCCCAGTACATTTTCCGCCAAGGTGATGAGATGCTTGCTTGGCAAAATTATTATCCTGGAGTAGATAGACTCGATAGAAACCCATATCAGGGTCCTCTCACATTGTCCTCAGTGACAGTCGCTTGCTTTACAGATGGAGATGGAGCAGGGAAGGGGCTTCGGCCAGTTGTTAGTATGTTTCCTCTGAGATTGCAGAGATTTTTAAAAAAGAATAGCTTCATGACGTGCTATCTGTATACATCCAGTAACAAAAAATGTATGGGTGAAAGAATTTAACAAACTTTTATTTTACCGGCTACTACAACGCACGACTGACTGAGTCGAAGGAGATGGCTATTTTGGAGAACATCTGTCCTGCAATCCACAACACACTCTCTGTAGGTTTTAGAATGCTTAAATAGGAACAAAGAATAACTACTTAAAAAAGACAAAAAGACAGAAATACGTTTGAAACCAAAATTGATAACTTGCATGAGCTAGAAATACATAGAAGCGAGAAAATAGAAACTCAGAATGCTAGCGCCTACCCTTAGTGCCTTAACATGTTTCACTACTGCAGCCACTGTAAATTGAAAGTAATATAAAAGCTAATAGTCTTTTTATAAATAATGAACTTTAAGCTAATGCAGTATAAGAAAACCACCTCGCTTCAAGTATCAGCAGCAAAGTTCCTGAGTCGTCTGAATGGCGCGCTTGGTGTAACTAGAGATTCCGAAATTCCTTAAACGCGCAATCACCGTAACGTACCGAAGACGCATCTTCAGTCCAATGACTAGAGGCTGCGTTTCTCATCAGCTCTACGGTGTAGCACCACTGCCAAAAGAATGTGGAAAATATTCCACCTGTCTACGAGATAGGCACTAACGGTAGAACACACTAGTATGTTGCAATACTGGAGAGAACTGTAATGGTTATACTAAAATGCAAAATACCATCACACAGAATCTTTCCTGTAAAAAACAATTCAGCCAACAGAGTAAAACTCCAGTTTTAACATTGTTTTGCGTATGAAAACACTTGTCACCCGTAGCGCTGAAAATATGCCTTTGGTCCGCTGCGGTGGTTATGCGTTTAAGAAATGTCGGATGCCGTAATTACAGCAGGCGCGTTACACTGCATTGGGTTGAAGTTCATGATTTTTGAAGACTCTATAAGCGTCTACATTACTTTGACTTCGCAGTGGTTACAGCAGTAAAGCATTCTTACTCTATAAAGGTAAACGCTATCGCCCTTATTTTCTACTTCCTCGTTTCTATGTATTTCTTGTTCGTGCATGTTATCTAAATCAGTGGCAGACGAATTTATGTCGTTTCATTGAGTGGTAACTCTTTGTTGTTATTTAAACATCTTAAAACCTGTGGGAGATTGGTGGATTTCAGGACAGATGCTCTCCAAAAAGACCATCTCCGTCGGTTCAATCAGTCGAGCATGATAGTGGTCGGGATGAACTACAGTTTGGTTAAATCCTTTCACCCATACGTTATTGGTTGTTTTCAGTTGGCTCATTTCGTTTCTATGAATTGCTCTAAGTCGTAAGGATATTTTCCAACACGCACCTATCCGTCCATAATAAAAACAGAGTTTACTGATTGTGGGATTTTTTACGGCCTTCGACAGCCTAGCACATTCCATTTCTGAGTGAAAAACTAGATCCACAGTAGTCTGCTAGTTACGTCATCTCGTGATTGAATGAATGCAAAACGGCCGTATTACGGTGTTACTTGTCTTAGACATGCTTAGTCACTTGCCCTTGCGCATCGGAATGAGTTCTGCTGCTTTCTCTAGAAGACTATTCATTGATTGCAATCACAGCTGGCATAGTTTTATTCTAGCTAAGCCATCGTTCGAAAATCTGGATGTTCTCAGCTTGTAAGATATCACAAGGGAAAAACTTCTTGCTGTACATTGTCAGTCGCACAAGAGCATCTTCCCACCGCATTTAGTTTTGAATTACTGTGGAGCGTAATCTTTTAATGAAAGTTTCAAATTTAGTGTTGGATGTCGAAAATTTTTTTTGTAGTTCGTCAAAAAATTGTCTGAAAAAAGTGGCAAGTGGCTGGATAAACGTCTAATTGCATGTTGCCTGTGGTAAATTATTAAATATGTATACAGTCGATTTCCATCGTCAGATTCCACCACCCATATTTTGGTCTGCAGTTAGCCTTGTTAATGAATTTGAAGCTGCTCGGTATCTCATTTCTAGTGTTGGTTGTTCAACCTGTTTTTCCAGTTTTTCACAAAATCTGCGAAATGCGAGAAACAAAAATCATTGTAACATTATTTAGGAGCGAAATCGGTATATTTCTTGGTGCACCACCTTAACAGCCTTGCGCCGAACATCTTTTATTTGTTGTATGGATTCCACTTTAACTCGGACATAGAAACAGCAGTGAGAAATGGTAGTATTATTCAAATGAAAACTGGCTACAAAACGTCAACTCCTTGCTTTTTGTTCAATTCATGCCGGAAAGCCTCGCAGAGACATTTCGCCATTCAACCAGTCATCCTGGGTTGGTCTCGATCTGTTATCTTACTCAACACAGTTCGTCCAATGTTCCTGAATCTTTATTTCTGGGTTTGTTCGTGTTGCGTCCTTAATACTGTTATGCTATTTTTGGTAACGGATCATCTCTGAGTCTCCGTTCAGCGTTTTCGTTTCTAAAACTTTTGAAACCAATTACATTGTAAGCTCATTAAGAGAGTTGTTTTATGCCAAGGTTCATGTTCATATAAAAATCTATCAAACCCAGACTTTTTTAAATTTTAGTCGGAAAGCTAAATTGGGCACAAATTCATGTAAAAGCAAAAAGAGTGCTGTCATTTATGAGCACAAAAGTATGGAATGTTTTTCGGAGGAGAACTGAGTGGATTTGAAAGCATAAAACAGGAATAGGCTTCCAATCTAACCTCCTAAAACTTTGTAGTAAACAATCTAAGTTGCTTTACAACTCGTTCCATGTGTGCAACAGTAGTATTTTTACTTCGGCTTCTTTAATGTAAATCTTTAATCAGGACGGCTAGTGTTATTTAGATGATCTTGGTTGTATTTACGATTTCTGCTATACAATGTGGTATTACACTTTCGGATGTCTCAGTCTGCTTCCGGGTTTGTGGTCTCTTACCATCTCCTCACTCAAATTTCACTAGTTGGACTGCTACATAAATGTAAGCCTGGTTTTTGCTTCGTTATCAATATAAGGCTATTCGCTTGATAAGTATAACTATTTAACGAAAGTAGTTAAGCAGCTTGATGACCTTGATGATTAGCTCAACTAAGGAAGGTAGTTCAGTTGGGCGCGTGTAACGCAATGGTCGGACGCACCCTACAGTACACATGGGATCGATCCCAGCCCCTCTGGATCACCGACCCTTCCTTCCTTCCGAGTCGGCAAATTGTTACCAGACTTGTCTGGGAGAACAACAGCACTAGCTCCATACATCCTTAGGCTACAGCAGCAAGTCATTGTAAGGGCCAGATATGCAAATCAATTATGCCCAAGCGATGCTTAATAAAGGCCAATGCATGGCACATCCCTAAGGGATTGACCATTGTCGAAGGTTTCATTTTTCTTTTTACTATTCCAGGAGCGTATTTTGTAGTTTAGGTACCTTTACAGCTTTCCAGTATTTTAGCAGCATTTTAAGAATACTATTAAGCTGTGAGGTTGAAATAGCAGAGAACTTTTTATTACTCCATCTGGTCCATCCATTACATTTTTTATTATCTATGTGCCATGGATACTTTACCTCCTTGTCATTGTTGTAAACTGTCCCTAGATTTGGAATTGTGAAGTAAAGAGATGATTCATTTTCCAGCAAGTCTTCTATGCTACGAAAAAGTCCGAAGCCTGTGACTGGAATCCCAGTGAGAGAAAGATCAATTCAAGGAATCACCTACGTCCTTTGAGCAGTCTAGTAAAAAGGGCGGTATATTTCACGCGCATTGGCATAATCCCGCGACCAATTTGGTGACGGACCATGAAACGCCGCACCAATGCTGCCTCGGCATTCCACGAAACTCCTGACTTTTGGAAACTACCTCGCCCATAGACGCCAAATTCGAAAATGCGAGAAAACGAGAAAGTAGGCAAGAAAATGTAAAACTAAGTGTCATCGCGAAAAGGTTAACACGTACCCACCGACGCAATCGCGTGACGTCTGTCCACTGAACTATCACGATTGATTATTGTCTTCACTTCCCCGTTGTCGACACCACGTTTGCTATGTGTAGAATCCCTCTGAAGAATTACTAAATAACTCGAGAACAAGTTCATAAGTGAGACATCTGCCAGTTTTATCTTTGTAATATTACAATTAGCACTGCTCAGTCATTGTGTTAAAGCTGTTCTGGGTAGTTATCTTTTCCTAGTTCTATTTCATCATTATACAGTTAAGTCCATTGCTTTCCGGAACAACTCGATGTCGACATCATGCTGCGTGACGGGTGAAGCTATGAGATAAGCTTATTCGAAGTTCGTTTTTGTTTTTATTTTTTTATCGTAGTTGCACCTTTGTACTATCAGTGCATTTTGTAGAAAGTTGCCTCGAGATGAAGTAATGCGCAGATTTTCTACTCCACGTAAGTAAAAGGAGCGTCAACGAGAGAAGCAGTAGTGCCATGATGTGTTTGTCCAAAGCTCGTCTCTTTTGATTATTAACATTCCTCTGGACGGCCGATTAACCCATTTATGTTTGTGTTTGATTTACAGTTTTAAGTAATTTAATGTCTTATCTCTTCTATCAGGGGCGCGCGTGGTGCAGTGGTTGGAGGCGCCACTGCGACACGCACGTGGGATCGATCCTTGTGCCCATGGCCCACCAAGCCTTCCATCCCTCCGGGGTCGGCATATTGGTATATGCATTCACTCACCTTCAAGCGGTGCATAATGAAGTCGGTTGCATGGCGCATCTCTCAGGGATTGATCAATGCTGAGAGCTTCATCCTTTATCTTTTCAAACAAAGAAATCATAAGTGGAGACATTTCAACTATAACATGAAGATAAATAATCAAATAAGTGTACTAAATATAACTTACTTTTCAAAGCGTTTATTTATTGCATAGAATTATATGGGATTAAAATTAGGCTTTCTGTTCATAAAGAGACATGCAACTGTAGAAGAGTAATGGATTGTTGAGAAATTTAGTAATGAAGAAATAACAATCGTGTGTTATGACTGTGACAGGATACACGCCCATCCTTATTTTTACAAAGGATCTTAAGAGTGTTAAGGTTGTTGCTTGAAATCACTCAAGACGAGCAGAGCTCGATCGGTGAGCGTTTGACAAGGTTAAGAGAGTCCTATACTGTAACGTCAAGCTCAATTACGATACCACGCAAGAATGTTCAGGTTTGTGAGTTTTTAGAAATTACAGACTGATTGATACTGCACTCTTTAAAAAAAAAACAAGAAACAATAGATAATTTTGTGGAACCCTAAAGCAAAAACTATAGTTACTTTCTTTCTGATTAAAGCACTGCGTTAATGCGGTTATGCGACGCTCTGTACACACAACAACATCGGTGTCTACACAGTTCGCACTAGCAGTTCATCTACAGCCAGCTTTTGATCATGTTATCATTTGTGATATTGGTGTTGGCATGCTCACACTTAAAGAATGAAGTGTTACATTATCATGATGCATCTGTTTCTGAAAGAATATCGACGATGGGCTTTTTTTTCGAACCGTGCCTCTTATTATTAATACGGCGGAGATCCTGACAATTTCTGTCAACGATGCCGCGCTCTTCATAAAATAGCTTATAAATTGCAAATGAACATCCAGGAAAAGTCAATAATTTGCTAGCGGTAGAAAAAACCTAAACTGCAAATATCTCAGCATAATCGTGGTTGTAGTTCACATAATACCCTGCCGTGATTAACTACAGTAGGCGGTAAATAAATGGTTAACATTTGGCTTAGCCCATCTTCAGTCCTCGAAGAAGAGATAGCGCAGTGGTAAGTGATGTAGTGTATCTGGAAGCGAGGTTTTGGCTTGACACTATCCCTTAAGCAGTAGTGTAAACAATTTGCGAAATGTTCCAAAATTATTGTGGACGATAAATGCGAAGAAAACAAATCGAATTCAAGAAGTGCGAGGATTTGTAAAGTAGTTATCGTAATTAATGGGTCATGTAAATCCTAAATTTTATTTTTAAAAGAAGCCATCTGTGGTATACCAATGAGTGATATGCTTCATGCGCATAGAACTAGGTATAAGCCAATTAGTTACTTGGATATAAGGACTGAGCAGTAATCACTGATTGCACAGCCCCAGCATAAATTCCATTTTCTAGAGATTTGCTAGTTTAGTCATTGTGATTACCTAGAGTCCTGAGGTCTATCTAGCCAAAGCCTTTCTCACGTCGTCACTAGCCCGAACAGTGGACCCGTTGTGGATCAGGAACAAATTTTTCACCATGCGACTAATTTAATGAAAGGACGGTGGTGATTCCTAGTATTGGTTTACATTTAGCTTGGCTTTCGACTGAAACCAACACCCAGAAATACTTCCAACCACTACAAGGCGATAAACTATTAGGTGGGTAACGCAATTAAGTCGTAGGGTAATGATTGAGTAGTTACTTTTCCACTATTTTTCACTATTGAGAATTGCATAATTAAAGTTAAAGCAATCATTTTTATCTTATCAGGATTACGTAATGAAGACACTGGAAGCCAGTGCTAAATTCAAGCACGAATGACTCGTCGGATATGAGCTGTTACAGTGTATAATCGACAATTTCACAACTTCAGACATACGAAGAAATTCGAGAAACAAGAAAAAGTCATGACAGAAGTCCTCGCTATGAGTTCTGAGACCTAGTCGCAACGCTGCAAATCTTCGGATCCACACGAGTCAACGACTGCCTACGTTGAAAACATAAAAGGCTCTTCAACGGCTTAGCGGCTAGACATGCCGTCCAATACATGAATAGTTGTTAGTTGATACCCTTTTGCTTTAATCAAGCAGTTGTCACTCCAGTCTTAAAAAAATGGAACCAGATTCGGCAAGAAAATTTTTTTTACGTTATCTAATTCGTGAATACGTCAAATGAAGGACATGAATAGTCGCTTAGCTTAATATAGAGTGCTCGATTTCGTATGAGTTTTTCACGCTAAACTTTCCGTTGCAGTTACAAAGCGGATCTCAAGTTTGAGTAGTTAAACTATTATACAGTAATATTAATACAGAAGTCCTTCCAACGGTTTACCGCGTCATCGTGGCCAGGAGGTGTTACTGGATGTCGGGCTGTGATGCACGGCGAGGGAATTCGTTGACTGGCAGGTTCTCAGAAGCTAAGGAGCCCGACGTTTCTGTCAGATAGGCCAGCTAAAAGTAAGCCAATACTAGGATCCATCACGGTCTTGGTATAAGAGTAGTCGCATGGTGGCAAATGTCTTGCTGATCCACAAGGGCGGCGAGTGCCTGTGGTGGTTAAGACTCAGAGCAAAATTTGGCCAGGCTGTCCTCGAAACTCGAGTGGGCCACAATGGCTAAACCAGGAAATCTCCAAAAATGGAGGTTATGCTGGCGTTCACACAATCAGTGAACACGAGCCATCCGACTATCCAAGTTATTAATACGGAGGTAGAGATCAATGAGATTGACATGGTGGAAGGCACATGTAGGACTGAAACAGCTTTGACGCATTGGTGATATTAGCACAACAATACGCTTAACATGCGATAGTGATTAAAACTCCTGACATTTATGGAAGCTTCAACAATTGAAATCGATAACATGGAATGAAGCGAGAGGGTGAACACTTGGACATCATCTAAATGTGTGGTGGATAATGTTTTTATTCTATCTAGGTCAAGCGTTACTCGTTTCCAATTCGTTTCGCATGAATGAAAATTTTAACATAAAGAAGAAACTGCAGAGCGCCCCTCAGGTTTTTCAAGTGTGTGGGTGTAAGGACACAAAAATATTACTGAGCTCTTTCAGCCAGTTGCCAAGATAGTAAATGAGGTCATTGTCAGAAAGCGATTTGCAGAAAGTGCAACGAAAGTTAGCGATTTATGTTATCTCGATGAGTAAATATAGTTAATGCGATATTCACCATAGCTGATGGGTCAGCTGTTTAGCCTTCTTCAGAGAGTGGAAATGTCAGACTGGCAGCAATCTAAGCAACAGGACACCGCCATAACTTTAGTAAAAAAGATTCCAATTTATAAATTATCACTGTCAAAGCAAAATTCAGAACCGGTAGTGACTGCGGTGAGGGCGAACATGCTATTACCTTTTCCGGGCCTAACGCGTTCACCAAAACACTATGCTAGTTTTGCGTTTCGCCTTTATCTCAGCCGTGTTATTGAGCTATAGGTGCTATCAACAATCACCCATCAACGGAAATGATCTGAAGAGCAGAAATCGGCATTGAAAACAGTCAAGTTAAAGCTGTAGTATAGATCGCAATGGCGTCATCTTTCATTAGCGGCCTATGCTTTTTAATGGCAGGGTATTATGTGAAATATAACTATAATGTAAAAAAGAAAATGCAGCAAAGTTTCAGCTTAAATGGGTTCAAAGCCGTATTGTGCTCCCTAGACCAATCCCACTGATGGGTGATTGCTGATGGCGCTAATCGACAGAACTAACTGTGAAATAAGCGAGCGAAAAGAAGGATCCGCATGGAGAGATAGTGAACCCGTTATCATCAGGAGAGGGTAATAGCCAGCTCGATCTCCACCGCAGACCGCAGCGGTCTGGAGTTCTCCAAATATCTCAGCATCATTATGGTTATATTTCACATGGTACCCTGCCATTGAAAAAGAATAGGCATTAAATAAAAAATTATAACATGGAGATGTTTATTTCAATATCTGATGCATTCGCTACGATGTGAATTGGTTTTAAAATGATCTATGGTGAAACAAATTTTGCTTTAATGCTTCCGGGAATGGTCATTAGATCTGCTGATGTTGAATGTTCGATGCACGACCTTTTCGATTAAGGCAGTAGATTAAATTCGTGTTGATTCCATTAGTTTGAAGCAATGAAATTAATAACTAATAAGGGTGGAAAGGATGTTAAATGCGGAATTTAGGTTTACATGATCATGTCATCAGGGTGAGCGGCTCTCTGAGTTTATCATGGCGACCAAGACCATCCATGGCAACTCGCAATTTAAAAAGCCTAACCGTCAACGATGGACGTGGGAATCTCCCAATGGAGAGTACCATAACGAAATAGCCCACGTCATAGTGAATAGAAAAATTTGCCTAACCGATGTCGCTGTTGTCCCAAAATTCTACACGGGATCAGACCACCGTCTCCTTCGTGCAAGATTTTATTTCTCGCGGAAGGAGAAAAAGACGCTAAATTCAAAAGCCGAAGTCCTAGAACCACCACAAACTGGGACTTATTTAAATCATTTGTCGGCTGTTGGAAAGATGCCGTTGTCGATAAGATCGAAGAAGAATGCAATCGGTTCATTGAACATCTTCACGATACCACCATGAATGCTGAGAGTTCAAAAGTCATCAAGAGACGTATGCTTCCAGAAACTTTCGAGCTAATACGCTAACGTGGAATCGCACGAGCTGCAGACAACCGCGAACTAACGTTCGAGCTTGCGAAACAAACAATGCAAACAGGCGATAAAAGAAGATCGTAGAGAGAGAAAAGCAGCAGCAATGGTCGAAGCTGCAGAGGCTAGAAAAAGCATTCGCAAAGCTCGCCGAATCTTCGCCAATTACAAGACCAAGATGACTGCACTCTGGCGCCCATACGAAACAATTGCAGCGTCCACAAGGCTATGGAGAAAATCATTCACGAATACTACTCAGATCTCTTCGATAGCCGTGTCCACCTCCCGTCTTATAAAATAAAAGAGGATGGATATGTTGTATCACCAGCTCTCCCTTCCGAATTCCGACATGCCATTTCGTCGGTGAAAAATCGAACAGCACCAGGTCCAGACAAGATAAGATCAGAACACCTGAAGAACCTTCCGCCAGTTTTCGTAAGCACACTGGCTCGGCTCTTCACACGTTACCTGTCTGAATGCAAGGTCCCTGCTCAGTGGAAAGCCAGCAAGACCGTGTTGTTGTTCAAGAAGTGCGACCTACACGACATAAGCAACTATCGCCCAATCTGCTTGCTGTCTGTCGCCTACAAACTTTTCACTCGAGTCATCCTAAACAGGATAGACAGAACACTGGACGAAGGACAGCCGTGAGAGCGAGCAGGGTTTTAAAAAGGATTTAGTACAATGGACCACAATCCCACGTTAAGAAGGCTCATTGAGGTATTGCGATAGTACAAAAGACCGCTCTGTCTCACTTTCATCGGCTTAGAGAAGGCCTTTGGTTCAATTGAGATAGAAGCAGTGATGGAAGCCCTCGGTAGTCAAGGTGTCCTTAATCAGTACATAAAGATTCTTCGTGAGCTTCACAAAAATTTCGCCGCCAAAATTTCTTCATTCTACAACGATATTAACGTTGACGTCAGAAGAGGAGTTAGGCAAGGCGATACAATATCGCCAAAATTATTTACAGCCACCCTCCAGAACGTCATGCGAACATTGGAATGGGATAATATGGGAGTGAAATCGATGGTTGGCAGATACATCACCTTCGATTTGCTGGTGATATCGTTTTTATAACACCAGACATTAGCCAAGCGGAACGTATGCTCGCGGACTTTGATGAAGCGTGTGGAAAGATTGGTCTTCGACTAAATCTCGAGAAAACAATGTTTATAAAAAACGGGTTGGTTTCGTTTGCCCCATTCACGCTCAACGGAACGAATATCTCCGAATGTTCCAGTTATGTCTATCTAGGTCGGGAAATCAATATGATGAACGAGTTAGCTCCAGAGCTGAGCAGAAGGAAATGAGCGGCTTGGGGAGCTTTCAAGAGCATCGAGGATGTAGTGAAGAAAACAATGAGCACTCAACTCTGTGCCCACCTTTTTGACTCAACGGTTCTTCCTGCCCTAACGTATGCGTCAGAAACCTGGTCGCTACGTAATCAGGATGAAAGATCACTCAGCGTTGTCGAACGCGCAGTCGAAAGGAAGATGCTAGGAGTATCCCGTTTCATACATGTAAGGGATGGGATCCGTAGCTCCGACCTACATCAACGGTCAAAAATCAAGGGTGCCGTTCTATACGCCAAACAGTCAAAGATAAGGTGGGCTAGACACGTTATGCGAATGAATGTTAACCGTTTGACAAGGGCTGTTAGTGACTGGATTGCTCAGGATGTCAAACGTACTGCAGGAAGATTGCCGACCCGATGGTCAGAGTTTTTCATAAAAGGCCTAGAAAAAGATATGATGTTCGACGAATCCCTAAAGCGAGGAGAACTCACTGAGCTACTCTTGCACGCGAGAGGGAAAAATGAAGAATTTACTGGCGCCCGCTCGAGTCTCTGGACGATCAACGGGACTACAGGTGATATAGGTGACAGGTGATAAGCTCCTAACAGACGGTGGATGGCACGCAAATGCCTTTCACGAGCGACAGAAAAAAAATCCAACCAAAGTTCTTATGAGTTGTACAATTCAGCGAAAGATCACCCAATGCTGATGAACACCATCGTCGTTCTTTTCAGTCTCATTGCTGTACGTCTAACAGTGTTCGGGAACAGTGCTCCAACAGCAACCTAAAGCAACCTATGAAATCATTTTTGGGCATGTTAAGCCATCAACACTGAGAAAAATTACTATGAAGATGGTTTTCTGTGCGCATTTTCGCATTTGATCCTTTGCCTTAGCCGTCCTTGTAGTTTGGCCTTTTGCACAATTCTGCTCTTTACAGTAGAAATTTCAGATTGTGGCAATCAGACAAACATGACTGACTCTTTGAGAAATGACTCTTTATGGCGCCAGAACGCCCTGAAGTCGATGTGAGCATAGAATTTCTTGGAAGAGGCAATTATTGTTGTCAGTCCAGATGATTACCGATACAGAATGTGGGTTTCTATGTAAGGATTGCTCTCCAGAGCCCATCTCCAACGTGGACGTTTTCCTAATAAAACGTTTCCCACTTACGACAATATGAGACGTCTGATAATGAACAACTTTTTAGATGCACTCATTTAGTTAAAAAGGCGAATAGCATTTTGATGTAGTTTTATAGGCATACGACTATGACTTCAAGTGGAATTTATTATCACTGGACGACCTCATTTTCCTTGTGAGTGAAATACGCAGCTCTAGTTTTGGTCCTTAACAAAAGATTGCAGAAGAGAACAACAGGAAAGTTATGTTAAATATGAATAACAATAATTGTAATTCGATGTTTTATTTCAATAAGCAGACACGACGTTGTTATTATAGAATTTATTAGGATACAATAGCTTACGTTCCTGCTATTTCGTCTTCTTCAGAGCCCGGAAAGGTCAAATTGAGATGCGATTTACTCAATCAAACACTTTCATAACCGTAGTAGATAAAACCTAACAAATAAATTTGTATTCGCATAAGAAACAGCTTTATTTAAACACCTACCGTTTATATTTTGGAAAGTTAGTTGGTGGATAGCAACGACACAGAGTACTACATGGGCGGAGACTGTGACTGTGTCAGGTCACTGTACACTGCAAGGACTCTTTGAAGAATGGACGGAAAGAGAAAACGAGAGCTTTGTTGACTTTCCACATATAGCTTCCGCACGTTTTCTTTACTGCCGAGTAATGTTTGAGTTAATGTGTGTCAGGTCACTGTACACTGCAAGGACTCTTTGAAGAATGGACGGAAAGAGAAAACGAGAGCTTTGTTGACTTTCCACATATAGCTTCCGCACGTTAAGTTCTTTACTGCCGAGTAATGTTTGAGTTAATCAATTTTCTGTAACTTTTCATTAAATTGGTTGCATGTCTAGAAATATCTTCGCAAAGACAGCTCGAAGCATCTGAAAGTCGCTTGTTTTGATTGACAGCCAAATGCAACTGTGCGTGAGTTTTCGCTTTGGCATTGCACGTTGAACTCAACTCGTACAATCCAAGTAGCCCTTCTCCACAGCCTATCACGTCCCTCTTTGAGTGTTCCGTGCTACATTTCGATGTTTCGCGTGTTTAATCTCCTATATCCTCGTTTCTCTCGCTTTTCTTGTTCTACATATGCTCCATAACGTTCTGTGATTCCTTCCCTCTTTCTCACTCTAGAGTGTGATTACAATGTGATTAATAAGGCTCACCAACAATCGATTTATAGCATTTTCTGCCTTCAATAGTCATTTTCACACTATATGTGTGGTAGAGAGAGGATCGACAACCAAACTGCTATAAAATTACTCGCATGATGGCAAATCTTTCTCCGATTCACAAGGGCGGCGACTTCTTGTGGTGATGACGGCATGGTGCAGACTTCGGCCTAGCTGACTTCAGAATTCCAAGAAAACACAATTACTGAACCAACGAAACTCCGAAAAATAGTGATTATCCTGAGGCCCATACAACAGGTGTGGACGGACCATCTAAGCATGCAAGTCAGTATAGAGCTTTGTTGACTTTCCACATATAGCTTCCGCACGTTAAGTTCTTTACTGCCGAGTAATGTTTGAGTTAATGAATTTTCTGTAACTTTTCATTAAATTGGTTGCATGTCTAGAAATATCTTCGCAAAGACAGCTCGAAGCATCTGAAAGTCGCTTGTTTTGATTGACAGCCAAATGCAACTGTGCGTGAGTTTTCGCTTTGGCATTGCACGTTGAACTCAACTCGTACAATCCAAGTAGCCCTTCTCCACAGCCTATCACGTCCCTCTTTGAGTGTTCCGTGCTACATTTCGATGTTTCGCGTGTTTAATCTCCTATATCCTCGTTTCTCTCGCTTTTCTTGTTCTACATATGCTCCATAACGTTCTGTGATTCCTTCCGTCTTTCTCACTCTAGAGTGTGATTACAATGTGATTAATAAGGCTCACCAACAGTCGATTTATAGCATTTTCTGCCTTTAATAGTTATTTTCACACTATATGTGTGGTAGAGAGAGGATCGACAACCAAACTGCTATAAAATTACTCGCATGATGGCAAATCTTTCTCCGATTCACAAGGGCGGCGACTTCTTGTGGTGATGACGGCATGGTGCAGACTTCGGCCTAGCTGACTTCAGAATTCCAAGAAAACACAATTACTGAACCAACGAAACTCCGAAAAATAGTGATTATCCTGAGGCCCATACAACAGGTGTGGACGGACCATCTAAGCATGCAAGTCAGTATATGTGTGATAGGAGATATCATACTAACATCCACGTGGAACAGTCTCTTAGCCGCAATAAAGAATTTGTGCAAGCTTTCTTTTTCATAAATCGTCATGTGCATGGAATGATGTTTTAGTGTGCTGTACTTAGTATGGTGTCTGTTGAATAAGGTGTCGGCTTAATACAGAAAGTATAGGACAGAACCTCTTTGTGCCAATGTGAAAATTGAGTTTTAAAAAATGCCTTGGAATAAGTGGATGTTTTATGTAGTCGGGCAAGTTACTACATAAAAACTGCTCACATCCTCATGATTTCTGCGAAAACAGTGTTTTGAGGTTTTTTGGGAATCGCCATACCACAAGGGCTATGGATCTATGTGGAAACTCAGCGTTGGTAAGTATACTGGCATATTCGCCTTCTTGGATGAGCGGTTCAAATAAGTCATTGGAATGTACCAATTTCGTCCAAATAACAACAACTAAGAAATCGATCGTTCTTTCGTCCTGTTTTACTTTTTTATTTTTTTCAACTGCGCACTCCAAATCAGTCCATTAAACAGCCATAAATATGTAACACCTTTTACTCAGCTAGCCAGGGCGCGTGCGGCGCAGTGGTCGGAGGCGCCCTGAGACACACACATGGGCCAATCCCAACGCCCATCTCCCACCAAGATTTCCATCGCTCCGGGGACGGTAAATTGGTGCTAGGCTTCTTTGGGAAGATAGCATCACTGGCTCGGTACATCGGTGAGCTACCGCGAGTCATTGTAGACACCAGATATGCATTTAATCACCTCCAACGATGCTTAATGAAATCGAAAGAGTTCTGCAGCTTCAAGGATTGATCAACGCTGGGAGCTTTTTTATTTATTATTCGACTAATCATTAAATGACTCCAGGGCACCAGTAAAACCACCAATCATTCCTTACAGCTGTCAGAACTACCTGTAGCGTTCTATTAGCTCTAGAAAATAAATAAAACTCTTTTTCGAAAGGTTCGTTTTTTTTACTGCTTATGGTGACAAAACTCCTGAAGTCTTCTGCTTTGAAAGCTAACCATGGACACGGGTGTCTTTTAGATCATCTCATGAGTATACGGCGAAGTTTCTTTTAAAGTTGACCACTAGTCAAATTCACTCTATTTCTAAGACATTGCTTGTAAGCTTTTTGCCAAGCTGTAACCGTAGGTCACTAATTCGGAGCTGAAACAAGCAACAATCTCCCTTTTCTAGCGCATCGAGTTAAGTGAATTTTCGGTTTTAGGAGACCCTTATCCTCTCATATGTCACACGCCTGCTCGCTGCGTCACTTCGCAGCTTTCCGTTTTGAGACATGTCACATCACTAGCTAACGCATCGATGGATCTCCCAACTCTTGATAGTCCTTGTTTATGACAAATACTTATTTCATTCACCTTTAAAGTAACATACAGCGAATGTTCAAAAGAAAATCGTGCCCAATAACTTTTTTTCTGCACAATTTTAGCACCGTCATTCCTACTACTGATTTTTTTCAGGAGCATATTATGGGCTGCAAAGATCGATCACCTGTATCACCGGTAGTCCGGCTGATCGTCGAGTGACTCGAGCGGACGCCAGCAAATTCACCATTTTTTCCTGTTGCGTGCAAGAGTAGCCCAGTGGGTTGTGTTTGCTCTAGGGACTCGACGAGCATTATATCTATCTTCCAGGCTCTTCGTGAAGATCTCTGACTATCGGCTCGGTGGTCTTCCTGCAGTGCGCTTGACAACCCGAGGAGTCTTGTCACTAGCGGCTGTTGTCCATCGGTTATAATTCATACGCATTACGTGTCCGGCCAGTCTTATCTTCGACTGCTCACCATTTTTTCCTGTTGCGTGCAAGAGTAGCCTAGTGGTTTGTGTTTGCTCTAGGGACTCGACGAGCATTATATCTATCTTCCAGGCTCTTCGTGAAGATCTCTGACTATCGGCTCGGTGGTCTTTCTGCAGTGCGTTTGACAACCCGAGGAGTCTTGTCACTAGCGGCTCTTGTCCATCGGTTATAATTCATACGCATTACGTGTCCGGCCAGTCTTATCTTCGACTGCTTGGCATACAGAACAGCATCTTTGATTTTTGGTCGCAGACGCAGGTCGCAGCTTCGGATCCCATCCCTTACTTGTGTGAAAGGGAGACTCCTGGCATCGTTCTTTCAACTGCGCGTTCGATAACGCTAAGTGATCTTTTATCCTGCTTACGTAGCGACCAGGTTTCTAACGCATACGCTTGGGCAGGAAGAACCGCTGAGTCGAAAAGGTGGGCACGGAGTTGAGTGTTGTTTGTTCTATTCACTACATCCTCGTTGCTTTTGAAAGCTCCCCAAGTCGCTCGTTTTCTTCTGCTCAGCTCTGGAGCTAAGTCGTTCATCATATTAATTTCCCGAACTAAAGCATTCGGGGATATTCGTTCCATTGAGCGTGAATGGGGCATGCGAAACCAATCCGTTCCTCATAAACATTATTTTTGTAAGATTTAGACGAAGACTAGTCTTTCCACACGCTTTATTAAAGTCGGCAAACATACGTTCTGCTTATGTAATGTTTGGCGTTATAAAGACGGTGTCATCCGCAAAGCAAAGGTGATGTAACTGCCGACCATCATTTTTCACTCACATGTTGTCTTATTCCAATGATCGCATGACGTTCTGTCGTTTTGGAGGGTGGCAGTAGATAATTTTTGCGGGGTGGTATCGCCTTGCCTAACCCCTCTTTTGACGTCAATGTTAATATCCTTGTAGAATGATGATATCTTGGTTACGAAATTTTTGTAAAGCTCACGAAGAATCTTTACGTACTGCGTGGACTGCTTGGCATACAGAACAGCATCTTTGATTTTTGGTCGCAGACGCAGGCCGCAGCTTCGGATCCCATCCCTTGCTTGTGTGAAAGGGAGACTCCTGGCATCGTTCTTTCAACTGCGCGTTCGATAACGCTGAGTGATCTTTTATCCTGCTTACGTAGCGACCAGGTTTCTAACGCATACGCTTGGGCAGGAAGAACCGCTGAGTCGAAAAGGTGGGCACGGAGTTGAGTGTTGTTTGTTCTATTCACTACATCCTCGTTGCTTTTGAAAGCTCCCCAAGTCGCTCGTTTTCTTCTGCTCAGCTCTGGAGCTAAGTCGTTCATCATATTAATTTCCCGAACTAAAGCATTCGGGGATATTCGTTCCATTGAGCGTGAATGGGGCATGCGAAACCAATCCGTTCCTCATAAACATTATTTTTGTAAGATTTAGACGAAGACTAGTCTTTCCACACGCTTTATTAAAGTCGGCAAACATACGTTCTGCTTATGTAATGTTTGGCGTTATAAAGACGGTGTCATCCGCAAAGCAAAGGTGATGTAACTGCCGACCATCATTTTTCACTCACATGTTGTCTTATTCCAATGATCGCATGACGTTCTGTCGTTTTGGAGGGTGGCAGTAGATAATTTTTGCGGGGTGGTATCGCCTTGCCTAACCCCTCTTTTGACGTCAATGTTAATATCCTTGTAGAATGATGATATCTTGGTTGCGAAATTTTTGTAAAGCTCACGAAGAATCTTTACGTACTGCGTAGGTATTCCATGACTGTCAAGTGCTTCCATGACTGCTTATATCTCAAATGAGTCACATGCCCTTTTTAAATCGATGAAAGTAAGACAGAGCGGTCTTTTTTACTCACTTTCGGTGTACTTTACTAAGACTTCTTTCTGTGTGGATGTGGTCCATCGCACTGAATAAGTTACTAGTCAAGTTGGACCTATGCTTGACCCTATATGCTTCTTCTTAATTTGTGCATTCATAACCAGTCGTGTAGTTGTGTCACGTCAACATATGTTTAAATGTAGAAAAGAAGTGGTATTCTACCTTTACGTGATGAGGTAAGGACTGGAGCACTCATATACAGTCTAATCTGTGACAACCGAAAAATGTTTCAGGATAATCTAGGAAGATGAAATGGCCGACCTGTTTCCCAACACTCAAAGGACGACATAGGTCTACTTGTAAGTCGAATTTTGAGCAACACGTCAACCAGGGATTTTAGTTTTACTCAAATGCGTTTCCTAAAAAATTCACAGATGAACTAATCAACCAATGGCGTTAGCCTCAAAAATAATAACAAGAACAGTAGTAACAACAATATCACAAGATAGTCCCAAGTCGCTCGTTTTCTTCTGCTCAGCTCTGGAGCTAAGTCGTTCATCATATTAATTTCCCGAACTAAAGCATTCGGGGATATTCGTTCCATTGAGCGTGAATGGGGCATGCGAAACCAATCCGTTCCTCATAAACATTATTTTTGTAAGATTTAGACGAAGACTAGTCTTTCCACACGCTTTATTAAAGTCGGCAAACATACGTTCTGCTTATGTAATGTTTGGCGTTATAAAGACGGTGTCATCCGCAAAGCAAAGGTGATGTAACTGCCGACCATCATTTTTCACTCACATGTTGTCTTATTCCAATGATCGCATGACGTTCTGTCGTTTTGGAGGGTGGCAGTAGATAATTTTTGCGGGGTGGTATCGCCTTGCCTAACCCCTCTTTTGACGTCAATGTTAATATCCTTGTAGAATGATGATATCTTGGTTGCGAAATTTTTGTAAAGCTCACGAAGAATCTTTACGTACTGCGTAGGTATTCCATGACTGTCAAGTGCTTCCATGACTGCTTATATCTCAAATGAGTCACATGCCTTCTTTAAATCGATGAAAGTAAGACAGAGCGGTCTCTTTTACTCACTTTCGGGGTACTTTACCAAGACTTCTTTCTGTGTGGATGTGGTCCATCGCACTGAATAAGTTACTAGTCAAGTTGGACCTATGCTTGACTCTATATGCTTCTTCTTAATTTGTGCATTCATAACCAGTCGTGTAGTTGTGTCACGTCAACATATGTTTAAATGTAGAAAAGAAGTGGTATTCTACCTTTACGTGATGAGGTAAGGACTGGAGCACTCATATACAGTCTAATCTGTGACAACCGAAAAATGTTTCAGGATAATCTAGGAAGATGAAATGGCCGACCTGTTTCCCAACACTCAAAGGACGACATAGGTCTACTTGTAAGTCGAATTTTGAGCAACACGTCAACCAGGGATTTTAGTTTTACTCAAATGCGTTTCCTAAAAAATTCACAGATGAACCAATCAACCAATGGCGTTAGCCTCAAAAATAATAACAAGAACAGTAGTAACAAAAATATCACAAGATAGTACAACACCATTTAATAGGTAATGAATAAAAACAACGTGATGGTACTGCAGCGACTACTACGTGCTGTAGTATTGACTAGATGGCCACCAACAACTGCAATAAGTGGCCATTCCTATCGCCGATAGGTGACTCATCTACCCACTTCTTTAGACGATTTTAACATGAACTGCTCTTTTGAGTCATAACTAGTGGTTAAGCGGTGAAATATCGTTCGAGTCCGTCCTGTTGATAAACTCAGAGAAATCGTCTAAAGGTAAGCTTTCTGAAGGAAAGCAAAACCCACTACATACATACATGGAGGATAATCTGCGTTCAAAATGTACACGTTGAACTCACCATTTTTAGCATCAAACTCGTATTTAATCGGCGAAAAGAAAAGAACCTCTTCAATTGTTCTGAAATCGCTTAACTATAGCTATAATGTGCAACTGCCAAAAAAAAACCAACCACAGTGCGCCTTACTGAGGTTGTCAACAGCTTTGCATACAGTTGAAAGAAAATCGATTTTTTGCTAGGTCATTGAAGCCAAAGCTAACAAAGTTGTGGACAGGTAGCTTCGCTCACCCTATGCACAAAGCTATTTCAAACTGCACGAGACATAGAAATCAAAGAGAGTCTTCCTGAGCGTACCTCTTTATTTTTTGCAGCTTTTCCGTGTCGCTCATGACATCTGAATCCTCCTTGATATCACCTACGAAGGTGAGTTCAGTGTTCTAGCGATCATAAAACAATAATCGTTTCATAACTGCATTGAAATCGACCCACGAATTTTTTCGCAAATCTCCAACTAAACTCTTTTCGCTTCCAGCTCGATCTCACATTTTTTGTAACATTCAAGGGTGCTTGTCATAGTTTCCCTAGCTCTGCCGATCTCTTGTTGCCTGAAAATCGTAAAACAATTAGACCATTAGCTGAAACTACATCTTATGACATTAAAGGTTTTGCCAAAAAGACACATTGCATGCATATTCATCCTCGGGACTGAATTAATATTTGTTCCGCAATATATCACGTTATCGATTATCTCCAACCACCCAACTGTTAAGAAAAGATGCTTGCAACTTTTTGAACAAACTATACTAACTGAAATGAAAAATATAGCAGACCATTTACTGGTAGCTATCGCTTTTCGCTAGCGCGTTTGGAATAAGCGAACTGAATCCTTGAGCAAAGGTGGCGCTTCCTGAGAAGAATGAAATAAAACTAAGAGGCATCTATGAAAGAACCTACATTTCTCTTCAAAAACAATGCTTATATGAACGTCACATTATATTCAGTGAGAGGTATTAACAATAAACGACAATGAAGCTGTAAGAGTGAGAAGCGATAGGAGACGAAGCGTAAGATCATCGTGACTATTTTGTGCTTTCCGATTGGATAAATGATAGTTTATCGAAAATGTTAAGAAAACTTTGAACGTTTAGTGAAGTAAAGTAATCTTCATGCAACTTCCAAGTCAAGTTCTAACATCAGAAGATCAGAAAGGTGTAGGTTCCAACCCTGAAATGCACACTCCGTCGTTTAACCCATTTAACTAATACAACCATACAAAACTTTCTAAATTACATACAGCGAGGAAAGAAATACCTGATACTTGAACGGCCCGTATTCACTGGTTGTGTGGGCCCAAGCACAATCACCATTTTTCGGAGATTTGCTGGTTAAGTCATTGTACTCACATAGAATCCTGAGGTCATCCTGGCCAAAGTCTGCCCCAGGTTTTCACCCCCACAGACAGAGTCTCACCCCTTGTGGATCAAAGGTGATTTGCCACCATGCGACTTTGGTGCCAGGACGGTGGTGGATATTGGTATTGGTCTACTCTTAGCTAGACTTTCTAATGGAAAAGTTGTACTCTTTCTCAGCTTGAGAGATCCTGCTGGAAAGACGAATTTCCCCAATGTAATTTGTAGTCCGACACCCAGGAACGCCTCCGAGCCACGATGAGGCCATAAACCGCTGGGTGAAAGGAAAGAAATAGGAACTATAAATGCGAATTTCTATGAACGACTTTCTATTATCCTAAGCAATGATTAAATAGTTCTTCATGTTACTGTTAGGCAAATGCGAGGTGTTATTTCACACTTTATTCCGGTAAAGCAAACGTCTCGGTGGATTTCGCCTTCCTCAGAGCATGGAAAGGTCAAGTTGACAGAAGTCTACCCAGGCAAATACTTTTATAACAAAAATCTTGGTTTAGCATTCTCTCTATTTGGTTATTGAGATGTTTAGCTGGTTAGTCAGTGGTCAATTTGACCTTTCCAGGTTATAGTAACTATTGCCAGAATACTTACTATTTTTTCATCATATCGTAGGTCTATGGTAACCACATTCGTGGTCCTTCACATCGCTTGGCGATCTTGCGGCATGTGAATGTTTTCACTTCATTGAGAGAACACTTTGGTTGTCGTAAACATTCTTTGTTATCCACGCTGTTTTTATACAATCGGAACCATCCTTTTGTGTGTTGCATCTGTTCCAAACCATCGCGGGTACGGTAAAGGTTCTGGACCTGTGCCAAAGTACCGCCTTCTCCAGAAGACATTTAAAGAGCCTCGTGAGCCAATATGGTATTCGCCCCTGTGTACATTTCGTGTGAGCCACCATGTAGTTAATCCAAGATGTTAATTCTTACGGTACGTGGTCAATATTGCGTATTAATTTTGCTGTCATATACCTCTAAACAAGCTAACTCTATTGTGTGTTAACAATAAGCTCATCGCAGTATAATCATACGCTAAGTCAAAGCTGACCAACACCTGATTCGCGCTGAAAGCAAAATCCGTGCAGTCAGTGAAAACCTTGAAGCTGTACATTTGCTATAATAACTCTGTAACTACATTTTAAGTTAAAAGTATCCACTGTTTACGGAGTTCCTCATTGAAAGCAATTCGATTGTAATAGGTGCGACACTTCATTCCTAGAAATCCAAGCTGACGATTCAGTCGATGTAGCTGAGGATCGATATCACGCATTAATCCGATAGTGGCTTAAAGAAGGATTGGTGGTGATAGCGACGCGTTCGGTCTCAAAAAGAAGAAGTTACCTTGAACACGGCGAAGCTGTTCATTAATGGCGTCATAAATTTGCTCCCTACAACGATCTACAAAAAAAGATAAGTAGATGTAGCATAAAAACAATGCCTCTGTCAAAGATGAAAGAATTAACAAACTAGCATCTTAAAGCACTATGGACGTCCTGTGGCACTACGACAGAAAACCAGTAATAAAGAAATAAAGAGGTTGCTAGCGAAGAACCAATAAAACAGCACCGTACCTGGTTTATTTCTAAATGTAACGAGTAAAAAATTATCCAAAAACGATTGCAGATGAGCCGTCTTTGACCTAGGCTTATTACATGAAGAGCCATTTTCTTTCGAAACTGTGGCAGTGTTCTCTCTCTTCTCTCTTCTCTATAGGAAAAACCGCTGACAATGATTTTAGTATCGGTATATTTAGATGAGCAGAAGGAAGTAGAGATGAATAACGTCTTGCAGGACCTCTTAATGCAGCACGCTTCTCGGAATAGAAACTCGTATTTCTAGAAGGAGGAAAGTCGCTGCCGCCGGATATGAAAGTCTCCCAATGGCACGGCTGATGCCAAGATCGACCACATTCCACTATGAGTTACCACATTATTACATTATACATTATTATATAAAAGAAGCTCTCGGCGTTCATCAATCTCTGAGGAATGCTCCATGCATTGGACTTCACTAGGCATCGTTTGGAGGTGATTGAATGCATATCTGGCCTTTACAATGACTCCAGGTGGTCTATCTATGTATCGAGCCAGTGCTGCTATCATCTCAGAGAAGCCTGGCACCAATTTAGCGACTCCACAGGGACGGAAGGCGTGGTGGACCATGAGCGCAAGAGTCGATGTGCTGCAGGGTGCCTGCAACCACTGTGCCACACACACCCTTATTATTGTTACATGATGTACATAATGATCGTATTGCTACTATGCTATCATGTTGTTGTTATATCATATGTTATTATCATATCATTATAATATTATCATGTCACTATTATTACACATATTTCTTGCACTACTATATTACAATGTATTATTATATAATACATTATCTACCTGAGTACTAGGATGGCCCGTCTTCACTGGTTGTGCGAGTCCCAGCACAACTTTCATTTTTTCAGAGTTTTGCTGGCTCAGCCGTTGTGGTTCCCTAATCCCAAGGCCAACCTAGTCAAAGTCTGCACCAGGTCGTCACCACATCAAACAGTCGTCGCCTTTGTGGATGACAAGGAGATTTGCCACCTTGCGACTGGTCTGGTACCAGGGCGGTAGTTGATCTTGGTATTTGTTTACTCATAACTGGGTTTCGGATGGAAATGTCGGACTCTTTAGCTTCGGAGACCCTGCCGGGGTAATGAATTCCTCCACAGTACATCGCAGCCCGAGAACCAAAAGCACTTCCCAGCCTCGATGAGGCGCTGAAGCGTTGGGAGGCATACCACTGTAGTGTTTGGCTGAGTAGATCGCATTTCAATTTGACCTTTCTAGGCTCTGAAAAAGGCGAATCCGCCGAAATGTCAGCTATTGTACCCTAACAAATTCTATAATAACAACCTCGTGTCTACTTATTAAAGAAAAACATCACACAATTCCAACATTTTCGGCAAACAAATTACAGAAAACTACTGGTCAAATTACATCAAATATCGATAACATCTATGTCCACACTTCAGTCCACGGCGCACCCTGACCTCACTCCCGACGAAGAATTTCTGCTTCGGTGCAGTAGAAGCTTAGAAAGAAGTAATTTAAACAAAAAGACAAAAACTCTATATTAGTGTTGTGAAATTCTTGACTCGCACCAGACATCATACAGGACTGTCACAGCAAAAGAGATCCAGAAACGAAGTAATTTCAGCTGTACGGTATAAATTCCGAAATCTCCAATTGCGCACATAAGCGACACGAATGCTTAGAAATTGCATACCATCCCATGAGTTAAACGACCTTCAGTACAAGCATCCCTAACAAGGTATCCTCGCCCACAAAGAGGCTTCGGGTAACGACCTTGTTAATACGTTAGACTACTGTGGCCCAATAACAATCATCCACCAAGAGTGCATTGGAACAAAGTGCTATGGTGTCACAATAACATGCATAGCAACGAATCTGAGTACATCTCGACATCGTCAGGAACATGACATTATCAATGTTTCTATGCCGTTTCTTTGCCAGACGAGAATTGCCCAAAATCTTGCGAGTGATAAAGCTTCAGCGTTCATACTTGCAGAAGACATCACTGAATGCCTACAAACTGTCCAAAATAACCCACAGTAATGTGAGACATCAGCCATCAAGAAATACCTTGGAGTTAAATCATCATATTTGCAATAGAGCAAAGAGGCTTTTGTGAACGGCTCATATAGTCATTGAAGCACACTACGTATAGAATTCTCTGAACAGCAGAGCTCCAAGTGGAGCATTTAACTCCAATGACGGTATTCTAGCTGGTATATCACAGAAATAAATTACAAGAAATCAAAAACATTTCGATTGACAAGTAGAAACATAAAACGCATTTTTTTTAGCACAACGAATTAGCCTTTGTATAAAAAGAAAAATTGTCCTTGATGGAGTCAGATGAAGACAGGGGAAGAGTACAATCACTACACACGAATGTTTAACAACGAATGATAGTACTATTTTCGAAACAACATCATGCAAACAAACGGTCCTCAACAGAGATATTGTGACCTTTCAAAAACTAATACAAAAATAACGAAGAAATACATAATTTAACTACTTTTTAGCACCGAAGCACGGATCATTACAGGGTTTCAAGACACACAAAGAAAAAACTAAGGAAAAAAAGAAAAATAAAAACACTCCTAGGAGAGAATAACATAAAAATTCCACTTGAGCGAATACAAAAGACTACATCGAACATGAGAAACAAAAACAGCTCCAAGCGAAAATGAGTGACATTGCACCTTCTACATCAGGAGCGAACTGCCATATACACTTATTTGTGAGATCCGTGCTGTACAGCGAACCGCTCTTGTCTTGGTTGCACCACTCCCTCAAAACTCCAATCAACAGTAAGATTTACAAAATTTCTATAATTTTCGAAAATGGTATAAAGCGTAGAGAATGAACAAAAAATGGACCTCAAACGTCCTAAGTGACATTGTAGTCACATAAGCCAGCTCATTGATGACCCCAACATGTCAAATAAAGAAACTTCTAGATTACCTCAGATGGGTCAGACCGCTCGCCATACTGACGTTGTCGTGCTCTGATCATAAACGACCGCGTACGAGTATTGATATGTCCAACCAGATCGACTTGGTATTCATAACCCGAAGCAAAGTAAACAAGACGTGACAACAGTGCTAATGATGACTAGCCCGCATAGACAAGAAACGCGTAGTCATCTACGGAGCAACCAAATACTGTGTAACCGACAAGAAGTCACCACGAGAGAGGTGGAGCACAACGGAACAAATCGGATAGTTTTTTCCACTTTTCCAAAAAAATACCGAGTCCTTGTAAACATTCAAGGCCACTACTGCATCAACCTTTAGTCAGATCAAAATGCGATATTTCGAAAACAATTTGGCATATTAGCAAAGTGTATGGATTTCAATTCGCACTTGTTGGGGCCAGGCATTTCCAAAAACATGTCCTGATTTCGAACGATTTTCTCCACAGATATTTCATTCGTGCTACAAATTTTTTGGAATATTTTTTATAATAAGCCGAGCACTTCTATTCCACATATGAGCACGGCGGAGCTTAAGAAGAGTTGTTTTCCACGAATTCTAATTTATCGAAAACATAGTAAACGACGAAGTTTCCAGCGCCGATCAACACCCAAAGAATACGCTATGCAATGAACTTCCTCAAGCGCCGCTATAGAAGACTGAAGGCATATCTGGCACTGACTTGTAGCGGTCGACGGATGCATCAAATCAATTATGTCCCAGTCGTTACAGAACGGCTCTGAAGAAAACGAAAGAGCCGAAACGTCAGCCATCAACCAACAACACCAACAACGAAAACCTATGCCAACCTCGGATCAGCTCAACAAGATCAGTTTACATGGCCATACAAAAAATATGTCAAATAAATCATTACTTCACTCCGAGACAAGCCCAGCTGCAATTTACTGACTTCGAAAGGACGAAATGCTTGGCAAGGACAGGGCTTAGGATCAAGCCAAATACGTGTCTATTGTGGAGCACACCTAACTACTAAGCTGAAAGTTTCGTCAGAGGAACGGGTTCATCCAAGAATCATAGGGCGACTATCTGCCTTCTATATCGATAAGGTGATATAGAAACTATGCCAAACTAAAGCTACTGAAACTGTCTCCAGAATGCTTTGCAAAAATACACGAGCATTGCCATGAATCCCTTGCTTATTGTACAGAATAAAAATTTACTGACAGTGATGGAAGTAATAGGACGTTCTTGCTCTGAGACTATTCCCAACCCCGCGTATCAAGTTTTAAGGCTTCGTGCGCACCAAAAGTGTTGAAAATTCAGGAGACGCTACAAGTGACGACTAATAAAAAAACTCGCCATAAATGTGAATAGCTTTAGGGTTGACTGCCAAGATTTTGAGCCCTGCTGAGCTACTTTTCTCTTTTAACCCCTTCTGTAACCACTCGTTTGAGCAATATACACTGGAGAGTAGCCTCTAATAGACGATGGGTCGAAACTATAGTCACTGGTAGCAGTAGGAAGCAAAGGCCACTTTCCAGGATTTGTTTCCCTAATGTATGCAAAACAATTATTGGAAGACCCACATGGAGAATTTTAAACAAATTTCCTTATAATTACAGTAGCAAATAGCAATGCTGATCTTCGAAATAATGTTAAACAACCTCTAGGTGACGAGTACTTTTCCCGATTTTTCGGCTTCGACTTGCAATACCAGCACTCCGAGCACACTTTGCGTGCAGCCGCAGACAATGCGCGGTAAAGGAATTGTTTTTTAAAAAGAAGGCACCTAAAATACACTTAAATTTTTTCAATTATAGTCAGTTCATGACTAAAGTTACGCGTTAGAGAGAAAACTTGGTTAAAATCACTGAAGTAAAAGTGATGCCAAAACGAAACGCCCAAATCGGAGGGAGCACAATGTGCAAAAGCCACATGCAGTTTCTGCAAAACGTCCTTCATTTCCGCAGCACTCCTTAATTTGTACTTAGTGTTGGTCGACACTACAGGTGATCTCACTTCCCTAACTCTGAAGAAAAATGAAATCCAAAAGACACTTAAAGTAGAAAAAGAAGAACAACTTCAAAGTTTAGCCACAACTTCTACACTGGTCAAAATAATCCCTTCGAGAACCTGACAGAACTGAGGCAAACACACCTTCGGGGTTGGACACTGCTCTGGTCGGGGCACGACGTGGAACGCTTTTCCGCCTAAAGTATAACATCTGCAAATTTTAAAACATACAAAACAAGTAGAAAGACTCATAAAGGTTCAAAAACTGTTTAACGCTTAAAGTATAATAATTTTTTTTTGCAAACTATCAATAATTCCTCGATGACTTGAATATTTGCTGCCTTGAAAATGTGTTTGGCATGTAGCAGAGAGTTTCCTCTAAATTATTGAGAGCAATTATGGTCTCTTAAAAGTGTTACTTTATTTTTAAAGCCGTTCAAAAGTAAAACTTCTAAAAAAATGAATGCCAAATTCAAAATTTTAGAAATCGGACTGAAACACCGGCAGACATGAAAACCAACAACGCATTTCGAGACGTCATGGCGTTCGCGCGGACGAAATACGGCTTGCTCAATTGCCCTCATTTTCGAAAAATGAGCTTTGAAAAAACACATTTAGGAGACTCGAGAAAAATAACGACCAAATTTTTATCTCACAGGCGAAAATTTGCAGGTTCTCATGTGTTTTATAGCATTTAAGGAAGTTTACATCCAGCTGAAGCGAGTTTATATAAAGTTGAAAGCGGCCGCCATTCAAGACAACATGAGTGGATGTCAGCACAGGTTAGGCTACAAATGTCAAAAACGTTCCCTTAATCTCACCAAAGAAATTCTACATGCAGCTCTAAGAAGCTCCAGGAGGCCTTCATCGATCCTGTTTAGTTCTGCACAAAAAGCTTCTAACTCGTTCCGCTTCACGACACATTGTCTGAATATGTATTACTCCAGCCGGATGTTCCGCTGTATTCACGAGAGGAAAGAAATTTAAAAATGTCGCAAAATATATAAAAAAAGCAATACCATATTTTAAAAAACCATAATCTAATATTTACTACATATTGCTGCAACCATGAACCTTTCACGAGACGTAAGTGGAAGTTAAACATTGTAATTTGGACTGCAGATTCAGCTTAACTCGGTTTAACTCTAATTCGTGCCTCCCAGATCATACCCGCTCACGGGATTGTTGAGAGTACCGTTAGTGTAAGAAACTGAGAGATACGGAAAGCAAGGCCCTTGATGGTGCTTTCACGGGTTAAACACTCACTTGAGGTTCCCAGTTTTACAGATATGGCAGCATCATTGTGGTTGTATCCCACAAAATACCTTACTGCTAAAAACACGCAAAGAAATAAAACTTAAACGATATTGATGAAATGGTATAAATGTCAGGAATCACACAAATGCGTGGAGTAAAAGATGCAAAGCGAGAAAGAAGGAAATAGAAGAGAAATCTGTCAAAAGGTGTTATTTATCATTTTTACATAACATGTAAAATTCAGCATTTAATCACATAAGGCTTTAGATGTACGACATCATGAATGCTGTGAACCACGACAATACGTATAACAGAAGTCAGCGGTAATATTTCTTAAATAACGAAAAAAAAATGAAACAACCAATCGATGCCTACCCTATTGCCTCAATTTGTCGATTTCCTCAACATATAGGTTTCATCGCGAAAGCCTCCGTAGATTGCCGCCGTCGAAGCGCCTCTTCATGAGCTAGTGTATCAAATTCAGCCATTACTTTGTCCACCCAAACAAGGCTTGAATAGTGGATCGCACTCCAGTCACAAGAAAATGGCCAGCAACTAATCTGACATGTGTAATGCGTTAAAGTAAGTAATTCAGCTGATAGAGTTTCATAATGGCCATGACCGTAAGCAATTGTTAGCAACTGAATATACACCTAAAGCTCTTAATCCGGAAAAAAAATTATGGTCATGGCGAGTGCAAAAACGACAACTTCGCCATTTCTGCAAAACCTAAAATAAAACTGCGAGTTCAAATGCACTTGGTAACAGTTTCAACGGAACATCCAAAATTCAAGAAATACGACGGAATCAAAACTAAGTTCTTGATTGTTGAGTTCAACTACCAAGCATTCTTTTTTTCTTAAAACAGTGTTGCGTCGGAAAAGTGAACTTTTAGAAAAGAAACGAAGAAAACACACAACTCGAATGACCCACTTCAGAGTAAGCCATGGTGAGGGCCAAACAGCAGTCTATAGGGCTGCACAATGTTTTTTATAAAGACAGTGTACCAAATAAAAACTGACCTTTAACGATACGAAATACAGAAATTTAGATCTCCTTACCACGACCAAATGTCTAGGAGTTTTTTCCTCATCGCGACTGCTGTTCAGGAACGCCTTTACAGAGTAATAATTGCTCTCTTCTAGCTGTAGAGCTTCGCATAGCACTTCGAACTTGCAATTGCCTCGGTTCCTTTCTAAAAACACAATGTTACGACTCAAAATCATTTAATAAAAGATCGAGAGTGTTTACAACAACCACAGACCTTCAATAATATCACAAATTATGGGAAGAACCAGTTGTTTTTCAGTCATATTAAATTCGCTCCCAATGTTAACATTTCCTTCATCTTCAAACCGATCTGCTACATCTTTCATAACACAATGATCAAAACATCGTATGGTTTGGACCTAGAAAGACAATTTTAGAAAAATAAAACTCTTTCTTTCTGCTCTTTTAGCCTAGTGAATCTCACCTTTTGCAGATAATCTCTGTCGACAACCAAATCCAAATTAGTCAGGTTTTTCCTTCCACGAAGGTAAACCAACTAAAGCAAGCACTTTCGAGCGAAAAAAGTTCTTTGCTGTGATTGTGAAGTGAAATCAGAGTTATTAAACACCTTAGAACTACCACTAAAAAAATGATGTTGATATAAGAATAGCCCACTTCAGCAGTTCTTCACATCTTCGTGTAATCATAGACACGTCATTTTCCGCCAGAACGTCCCATTCCGCACAAGGATCGTTTAGGGCGGAGATCGCAGCTTCAGCAACCATCTGGCCAAGCTCTTCCTTAAGACAGACGAGATCGTGAAACCGAGTTGTAATTCTCTGGGTCTATCATCATAAACTACGTTAGGTTGTTCTAGAACAAGTATAGGACCCTTCCCATTCAAACTACGTGTGACAAATTAAAGCTAAGAAGTCGCAACACCAAACTTTTTGTTTATTTTTTATACAAATTCCTATTGAATCTCTATTACCAAAACACAAAACGGACGAAACAAATTAGTGTAACTCTACACAAGAAATTAAATGTGGATAGAAGCCATAGGAACGGCCATCAATACTAGCATTGCATGTGAGCAGATAAACTGGTACCAGACTTGTCTGGGAGGAGGGCCAAATCGGCCAAGCCAAATCCTAAGGGAAGATAAGAAAATAACAAGAAATCGAGTGCCTCATAGATGCATTCTGGTTTTTGTACAGGATATAAAGTAACAAAAAACAAAGAATGGCAAACCACTGTGGGCAGGGCTCGGGCTCTAGTCGATAAAAAAGATCTGTAGATCTATGGCTTCATTTTGGATTACACTTCCCTTTCCGGCCAACTACGGTTATTCAAGCGCACTTTCCCATTCCTTTTCTTCATATTGGTGAGCACTGACATCAAGACTATCGTTCACCGGTGAGAAATCTATCAGGACGATGTAGCATCCGGCTCCGAACAATGTGTCTCAAGCCTAAAGTAATCCAATCTTTAACCACTAATTAATAGCCAATCATTTGCAGTGATTAATGTGAATCGCACAAACAGTACAGGATCGGTGGCTACGGAAAACGTGAAAATGACCAGAACGACAGAAAAATACCTTCATGTATCAAGCATCACCATGAAGAAAGCTAATAGAACCGTACTCATTTGCTTTGAGGGTACAACTTTTTGATCAGTAATCAATAATCAATATCTAATTTGTTTTCGTACATATATACATAAGTATATGTATAAACAAGAGACGAGTTTGGCGCAGTGATGGGAGGCGCCACTAGAACACACATGGAATCGATTTCCGCGCCCATGGCCCACTAAGCCTTCCATCTCTCCGGGGTCGGCAAATTGGTGCCAGACTTGTCTGGGAGGATAGCAGCAGTGGCTCGATACATCGGCAGGCCACCACGAGTCATTGTAAAGGCCAGATATGCATTCAATCACCTCCAACGATGCTCAATGAAGTCGAAGGCATGGTGCATCCCTCAGCGATTGATCAACGCGGAGTCCTTTATCTTTATCCTTTATGCACAGACATAATGCAAATAAATGAGGTGCTGCTTGGTAGTTGTCTTGCACACAACGGTAGTACTTAAGAATCATTTTCCTTTCTAACTTTTGACTAATTCTGGCTTTGACGAGATGACACACAGGAAACTTTAGAATATTCCTCGGTAAGCCACATAATTTGGATACTTGAACACTCAGATGGCCCGTTCTCATTGGTTGTGCGGCCCCAAGGAGAACTTCCACACTTCAGAGACTTTCTGGTTTAGCCATTGTAATTTCCAAGTGATAAAAAGTCACTACTGGTCAAAAGCAGTGCAGTACGATTAAAACGTACCTATGTGTACAGTGTCACTGTTTCAGTCATATTTCTCAGTTCAAGTTGGACAATGTATTTTAAATGTTACGAAGTATAGAAAATAAAAGCACAGAGCGCATGGAGCTAACCAATTCTTGAGTGATGCGATGAGCATTTGACTTAGCAAATCACCACCAGAACGAGTTAATGCATCTGTGGCCCACACAGTGATTGTTGCCTCCATTGGTAAATCAGAGTTATTCTTCTCTCCAAGAAGTCTAACACTAGTTTGTGTACTCTGGGGAGAAGGAGGGATCGACGAGGACTTTGAATTAAACAATTGACCGACCCTGTGAGCGCTGCAGTGCCTCTCTAATCACTGCACTATACGCTATCGTCAGTATTGGTAATTCGAAAACCACTTTCGAAGTAAATCTATGAAGCAGAGGCAAATTTGTTTTGCTTTTTCGAATCGTAGCACCTAAACCGAACTCAAAAATAAAAAACTTTTTTTTTAGGAAAACCTTTTGTGCACTTCAGTCAAGCAGCAAAAACTTTTCGTTTCCTGGTCGCTACAAGAAATGGGCTAAAACTGGGTTCACCACGATAAGCGACGAGACTCTGAGCCAGATAAGCCAGCGAAGCAACTCCGAAAGCAGTTCTAGTGGCAGACTGGAGATCGTGCGCACATCCTGTGGTTGTAATATAGTAAGGAACATTACTTTTGCTTTGTGAACCCTGGTTAAAAAAACATCACTTCGACTTTATGAACCGTGGATAAAAAACTGTACTTCAACTTTGTTAACACTAGTGAAATAACTACAGTTAGGAAATCGAAAAACGCGGCAACAACTGAAAATTGGTGCAGTAAATTAAGCCTTCGAAAAAGACAAACACTGTTAAACAACGAGACCGGTAACACATTGCACTGGAAGCACTGCAAAAAGCAAAAATTGAAAAGAGTGTGCGAAACATCTTCACCATAGACACCAGATCTCTCGTCAACTGACATTTTTAAGCACCTCCATAACTACTTGCTGAGAAAACGTTCGTCTACGTTTAATGTTCCACTTTTTTTGCATCTACTCATATCCATTTTCACTCTCATGCTCCAGGCAATGATACCATGTAATTTACAAAATGAAAAGAATTTGAACGTGTAAAATGACGCCGAAGAAAGCTTGAGAAATGTAACAAAACGTACGTAGGTTTTAGTCCTCATTCCTACACGGCAAGTTCGCCATTGTTACTGTCCAAATAATCAACTAATCGCTGACACTACGAAGCAGTATAGAAGATCTTCAAAAATAAATCTCCATTCCAAGGAATGCAGCAAAATATCAAAGGTGTACGAACGTTTTCTTCCATAGAAGTAAATTATGTTATAATTCTCAGCACCAACTTTCACGCAACATCGACACTGAATGACAATTCACCATTTTTCTTCGATAAGCAAACACTAGGTTGATATGGCACAATTAATTAGGATACAACAGCTGACGTTTCGTCGGTTTCGCCTTTTTCAGAGCCTCGAACGGTTAAACTGACAAGTTTTTTGAACAACCGTCGTTATTAATTGGTGCAAAGCGGACGCAGAGACTAATGAATAGGCGTGAAGTGCGGTCATTGAAACAGACTGAGGTGTGGCGTGAGGTCACGCGTGATAACAAAACACTCCTCCTAGCGGTTCATTTTTCGACTTTTGGATCTAATCCAAAATGCTTCAAGAACTCATTCAATTGCCATCCCAACCGTCAGAGCAAAATAAGGCAATCTTTTCATTGAAAGCAGACGCTCATAAAGGCAAAACTAGCTGGCTGGTTAGAGAGCCCAGTGATATTTCTTTAACTCATGCCGCATTCTCTAAACCGATCCGTCTTAACGAACGTTTTAGCGACATTTCTTTTGTTAGAAATAAGTGCACAATGAACGGAGCTCTGTGCTTGCTAGAATTATCGCTTTTAGGCCTCTTTTTCTGTGCTTGCTAGAATTATCGTTTCTAGGCCTCTTTTTTCCTCTATAACTATGCCGAGAAGCTAGACTTTCGCAGTCATTCAGAATGGCTATTTGGCGCGTCAATTTCAAGGATTCTTCCTTTCACTCTCTACCTGTGCAAACTCTGGTAGCGGTTCGAAACATTTTTTGTGACTCACATTATACCTCTCAGACACCAAAAAGGCGCTTATAAGGAATATGTTTTAGAAAACCACGGTTTAGAAAAACCACGCGTCTAACCGAAAATTCTAGCAAGAATAAGGCTTCTTTCATTATGCTCTATATTCCCAACCAATTCCACGGATTTCACTCATATGAGGTATCTCGAGCCGGTTAGTCGCGAGGCTACGTGGCGCATCCCCAGGTGGCGGATAGGGGGTTAATCGCAGACCAAAAGCGACCTTTGCTTCCCTGAGACGCAGGTGGATCCAGGAGATAAACTCCCTGTTTCTGCTCCGCCGATTTGGCACTTACTTTCTGTATTTGCTAGGCGTATTCATGCATGCGTGTGTGGGTGCGTTCTCGCTTTATGCGGATTGTATTCTACAAGTCAATTCGGCCAAAAGCCTGCAAACATGTGATAGGGCAGTATATGGGAGGCGGTTAGGAGTCGCCTCCAACAAATAAGCTTCATGTCCACTCTGGTAAAGCCTGGCAAGCTACTCGTGAGTATAACCAGCCTTCACGTTCAGAGCACAGCAAGCTATACGTAAGTATCAAATAAGCTAAACGCAGTAAAAAAAAAGGCCTCATTCCCCTGACCCCGAAAGAACCCCCAATTTCGCAGAGTTGGGTAGGACGAATACGGAGAGGCTGCTAAAATCTCAGGGCCAATGGAAGCTGCCTGGATCAAGAACTATGGTGACGATCTGTACTTACAGCGCACGTACACTTGCATCCGAGTCCTCGATAGAGGACTTGATCATGCAAGAAAGAATGATAAGGTACGACGTCATCGGCCTGGCCGAGACGAGACGACGCCACCCATTCAACGCTGTCTATGACGCTGGAGAAGAACTGTTCCTCGGAACATGCGACAGTAGAGGCGTAGGCGGTGTCAGCGTTCTCGTCAACACG
>MQTX01000427.1:17139-29529 GCA_009735665.1 Angiostrongylus cantonensis | reverse complement strand
GAAAAGGTCAACCCGGAAATCTAGGTAACTTGAAAAAAAAGACGAAAAAAATACTAACCTTCAGGTGAAGGCTTGGAACCATTGTCAAGCATGGCTTGCAGAACCTGGCCAGTACCGTAAGAAGCGGTTAGAAGAGGAAGTTGAGGAGTCCACTCCACTTTGGAAACCATTCGGGTGAAATCACCGTCATCAATGGCAACGGATTCCCTGAAATGGACGTTTCGTCGCAGAAAACCATTAAGAAGCCATAGTTTATCAATAACGTTGCTTTTCATTTAGAGTTATTGATCGCGTCTAAGATAAGCCATATTTTGCAACCATTTTCCACCTGCGAACAATGGTTTCCTTTAATTTCTTAACGGTCCTTATGTTTTATGCGCTAGTTCAGTTGTTTTTGTTATGATACATAGAAGCGACAAATTACCAATTGAGGAGCGTTCTGTAGAGCTGCTCCTCACTTTACCAAACTAGGAAGTTGACCGAGAGGAAGACTCAACTGAGTGAAACATTTTGAAGAAAAGGGAAAAAGTTTCGAAAACGAAAGTGAAATGAAAAGATAAACTAGGAAGTTGACCGAGAGGAAGACTCAACTGAGTGAACATTTTGAAGAAAAGGGAAGAAGTTTCGAAAACGAAAGTGGAACGAAAACGATAAGGAACGTATGAGACGTGATTGGAAATAATGCTTAACAGAATGCGAGGTTCGGCATTCGAATCAAGGGATAAAAGTGCGAAAACGTCAGTAAATAATCAAGTGGATCGGATCTTATTACACTAAATGAGTCGATGCTGAGCTACTAAAGTGCTCAGCAGACAAAAAGAAAGCAAATATTCGACAATAAAGCGGTTCGCATAAATAACGGCACTTCTAGAAGATTCTAGAAGATGCTACTTTGTATGTAATCGAACTCTACAAGAGAAAGAAGACTTTCCTTTTAGTTTTCTTAATTATGGTCATTATCTCAATAGATATAACAGTGATTACATAGTAAACTGTTTATTTTAAGGAGTATATAGGCCGTCTGTTCATCAAAAAAATCAAAACTCACTCCAGTGAAGTTAAATCTTTTTCTACAGCAAAAACTGGCTGGATTCGCCTGCATGAGTTCGCTTGCTGAAGTTACAATGTCAAACGTCATACAGAACGCTATAGGTTTATGTAAACGAAAAAGTTGAATGTGGTAAAACTAATCTTTAACAAGCTAGAAATACTAACCAGAAAATTAATGTAGAAGCTGTTTACTTCCATGACTCCGCAGTAACTATAGCAGATGTACAGCTGGGACATCACCTTGGCATGCGCCGTGCACAGCTGAAAAAAGGGTTTCCTCTGACTTTTCTATTTCTTCCTTGTTTTTCCTTCATTTCTGTCATCCACTACATGTTGAGTTCACCGCTTTCGCGACGTCGCTTTAATTCGCTTGTTCGCTGCAGTGGATGACGCCTAATCTTCAGCTTTAGCGGACTTATTTGTTCTTGATAACAAACAATTTTTCATCAACTAAAGGGTTTGATTAGCTGCGGAGACGAGGAGACTCCAGAAAAGTCTTTTTTATCCATTTTTGAATGTGAATGATACGCATAATTCAACTTAATGTAAGCGGTCACAAAAAAACATTTTTCTCAAAAATCCATGAAGCGACTTTCTTTTAAACGCAGCATTGATAACTGCTTTTCTTAATGAGCAAAAATGAGATTGTCATTAATGCAGTTATCCAAACACGACAGCCGTCGTATCGGCGCTTTCGCCTCCTTTCAAAATCTAGAAAGGTCAAATCGACATGTAGTCTATTTAAGCAAAGGTTTGCGTAACCCCGGTCAACAAAAATAAGACATAGATTCTACTGTGGATTCATCACCTGTCACGTGTATCACCTGTAGTCACGTTGATCGTCAACTAACTCGAGCGGGCGCTAGTAAATTCTCCATTTTTCCCTGTCGCGTGCAAGAGTAGCCCAGTAAGTTTTGCTCGCTTTAAGAATTCTTTGAGTATCACGTCATTTTTTTAGGCTTTTCGTGAAGAACTCTGACCTTCGAGTTAGTGGTCTATCTGCACTAGGTTTGACATCTCGAGAAATCTAGTCACTAACAGCTCTTGTTCATCGGTTAGTATTTATACGCATTCCATGTCCGGCCCATTTCATCTTCGATTGCTTAACGTATAAAACGGAATCTTTAATTTTCGATCGCTGACGCAGGTCGGAGCTTCGGATCTCATACCTTACTTGTGTGAAACGGATTACTCCTAGCATCGTCCTTTCGACTGCGCGTTTGATAAGGCTGAGTGGTCTTTTATCCAGCTTATGTAGCGACCATGTTTCTGACGCATACGTTATGGCAGGAAGAACCGTTGAGTCGCAAAGGTGGACACGGAGTCGAGTGTTCTTTGTTTTCTTCACTACATCCTCGATGATTTTAAAAGCTCCCCAAGCCGCTCGTTTCCTTCTGCTCAGCTCTAGAGCTAAGTCGTTCATCATATTGATTTCCCGATCTAGGTAGACGTAACTGGAACATTTGAAAACATTTGTTCTGTTAAGCTCTTGAATGGGCAATATAAACCAATCCGTTCTTTATGAGCATCGTTTTTTCAGATTTAGTCGAAGACCAATTTTTCCACACGCTATATCAAAGGCATACATTTCGCTTGGCTAATGTCTGGTGTTATAAGAACGATATCATCAGCAAAGCAAAGGTGATGTATCTGCCGACCATCGATTTTCACTTCCATGTTATCCCATTCCAATGTTCGCATGACGTTCTTGAGGGTGGCTGTAAATAATTTTGGCGAGATTGTATCCCCTTGCCTAACTCCCCTTTCGACGTCAACGTTAATAACGTTGTAGAATTGTGAATTCTTGGTTGTAAAATTTTGGTACAGCTTACGAAGAATCTTTATGTACTAAGTAGGGACTCCTTGTCTACCAAGGACTTCCATGACTGCTTCTATCTCAATTGAATCGAAGGCCTTCTGTAAGTCGATGAAAGTGAGGCGGAGCGGTCTTTTGTGCTTTCGCGATACTTCAATAAGTATTGTTAACGTGTGAATGTGGTCCACCATACTAAATCCTTTTCGAAACCCTGCTTGCTCGCATGGCTCTCTTTCCTCCAGTCCTCTGTCAATCCTGTTTACGATTACTCGAGTGAAAATTTTGTAGACGACGAACAACAAGCAGATTGGGCGATAGTTGCCTGTATCGTGTAGTTCGCCCTTCTTGAACAGCAACACGGTCTTGCTGGTCTTGCACTGAGTAGGGACCTTGCATTCAGACAAATAACGTGTAAAGAGCCGAGCCAGTGTGCTTACGCGGACTGGAGGAAAGTTTTTCAAATGTTCTGATTTTATCCTCTCCGGACGTGGTGTTGTTTGATTTTTCACCGACGAAATGGCATGTCGGATTTTGGAAGGGAGAACCAGTGGTACAACATATCCATCCTCTTTTACTTTATATGACAAGAGGTGGACGTGACTTTCGAAGAGATCTGAGTAGTATTCGTGAATGATGTTCTCTATTTCCTTTCAACGCTTTTAATGTACCGTCTGGGCGTCGGAGTGCAATCATCTTAATCTTGTAATTGACGAAGCTTCAGCGGCTTTTGCCAATGCTTTTCCCAGGCTCTGCAGCTTCGACAACGTTAATATCGTTGTAGAATGGTGAAATCTTGGTTGTGAAATTATTGTATAGCTCACGAAGAATCTTTATGTACTAAGTAGGGACTCCTTGTCTACCAAAGACTTCCATGACTGCTTCTATCTCAATTGAATCGAAGGCCTTCTGTAAGTCGATGAAAGTGAGGCGGAGCGGTCTTTTGTGCTTTCGCGATACTTCAATAAGTATTGTTAACGTGTGAATGTGGTCCACCATACTAAATCCTTTTCGAAACCCTGCTTGCTCGCATGGCTCTCTTTCCTCCAGTCCTCTGTCAATCCTGTTTACGATTACTCGAGTGAAAATTTTGTAGACGACGAACAACAAGCAGATTGGGCGATAGTTGCCTGTATCGTGTAGTTCGCCCTTCTTGAACAGCAACACGGTCTTGCTGGTCTTGCACTGAGTAGGGACCTTGCATTCAGACAAATAACGTGTAAAGAGCCGAGCCAGTGTGCTTACGCGGACTGGAGGAAAGTTTTTCAAATGTTCTGATTTTATCCTCTCCGGACGTGGTGTTGTTTGATTTTTCACCGACGAAATGGCATGTCGGATTTTGGAAGGGAGAACCAGTGGTACAACATATCCATCCTCTTTTACTTTATATGACAAGAGGTGGACGTGACTTTCGAAGAGATCTGAGTAGTATTCGTGAATGATGTTCTCTATTTCCTTTCAACGCTTTTAATGTACCGTCTGGGCGTCGGAGTGCAATCATCTTAATCTTGTAATTGACGAAGCTTCAGCGGCTTTTGCCAATGCTTTTCCCAGGCTCTGCAGCTTCGACCATTTCTTCTGCTGTTCTCTCTTTAAGTTGTTTTTTATCGCCTGTCTGCTTTGCTTCGCAAGCTTTGACGTCAGTTCGCGGTTCACTGTAGCTCATACGATTCCACGCTAACGTATTACCTTAAGAGTTTTTGGTGACAGAGGTCTCTTAGTGACTTTCAAACTCTCAGCTTTCATAGCGCTAACGTGAAGATGTTCAGTGAGGCGATCGCTGTTTTCGTCGATGTTGTTGACAATGGCATCTTCCCAACAGCCGACTAATGAGTTGAATAAGTTCCAGTTTGTAGTGGTTCTGGGACTTCGGCTTTTTAATTTAGCGGCTTTTTGTCCTTTCCTCGAAAAATAAAATCTTGCACGAAGGAGACGGTGGTCTGATCCTGTGTAAAAATTTGAGACAACAGCTACATTGATTACGCAAAACTTTCTATTTACTATGATGTGGTTTGTTTAATTATGGTACTCTCCGCTGGAAGATTGCCACGTCCAGCGTTGACGGTGAGGCTTCTGGAATTGCGAGTTACTATGGATGGTCTTGGTTGCCATGATAAATTCAGAGAGCCGCTCACCCTGTTCATTTCCTCTCTAATCTGTTGGTCCTAATATGATGTTCCTCAGATGACCTTCTTGGTCCAATTTTGGCATTGAAATCTTCAATGAAAACGTATTCGTATTTTAGGGTTTGAGTTTTACATCAACGCCGTGGTGAGACGTGCTGATGATTGGCTGAAGAGTAGGAGTAGTTAATAATTTCCTCGGCATACGTGATGAAGCTAATGTGAACTGCTTAGTACAGACGATTTTGTAGCAAACAGTTCTTTCCAAGAAGCACTAGAATCCAGTACAAACCTCACCTCATTCTCTTTAACGAATCTTCAGAGATAATAGAGTAATCTATAGAGCCTATTATTTCTTCAAGACAGGGGATATATGGAACGCAACCACAGGGATGCTGAGATAATTGTAAAACTCGGAAAGGCAGGCAAGCTTCGAGCCCACAATAACCCTTTTCGATGATTCGCGTTATGTTGGGGATTTCCTTTCTCAAGCGGTCAATGCACCAGAACTGTTGGGGACGGTTCGCTGTTATGTTAATAGCAATTAGTTGAGAAGACTCAATCAGAATAGTTGCTCGTATTTGCTTGTGCCTCGCGGAACTTTTTTTGATTGGCAGTCAGAATGCTGGATACCACAAGCTTAGGTAATTGGATCGTTCATATACATATTATTTACACAACAACGCAATGAGATGTGAGTGTACATACATTATACATTTGTACAATATGGAGGCGGGTGTGACGTCGTTAATAACATGTACACACGACAGCACTAAACATGTTACCGTACTCTTATGCTGCTCACTAAGGAAAGGATAAGACATAAGACATTAGATACAATACAATGTACATGTAAACTTTCGATACTGCAAAGTGGTGATAACAATGTGACAAGTATATGGGTGATTAGCTAATACTAACTGTGCAAGAATTGTGCCGCTATTGACATTCTTGCACTGTGAGCATGTAAACCCTAACTCTTTCATAATTGTAACAATATTCTTACACAATCAGTATTAGCTAACCGCTCATATACTCATCACATTGTTATCACCACTTTGCAGTATTGAAAACCTTCTCTCCTTCCCGAGTCGGCAACTGGCACCGGCCTTCTCTGCGAGTACAGTAGAACGGTGTTGACACATCGCCAAGCAAATAAGTCATTCTATAAGCTGTATGTGGGCGCGAGTAGCGCAGTGGTTCGAGGCGCCACTAAGACATGCATGTGGAATCGATCCCTGCACCCATGGTTCACCAAGCCTTCGATTCTTCCGAGGTCGGCAATTTGGGACCAAACTTGTCTGGGAGGATAGCAGCACTGGCTCGAAACATCGGCAGGCTACCGCGAGTCATTGTAAAGGCTTGATACGCATTCAATTACCTCCAACGATACTTAATGAAGTCGAATGCTTGGCGCATCTCTCAGGGTTTGATCAACGCCTAGAGCTTTTAAGCTTTATATGCGCTAATCACCTCTAGGAATGCTTGATGGAGTCCAGGGCATGGCGCATATCCTGAGGATTGATCAACGCCTTACGTTTTGTTTTTTTTAACGTTTTGTAGTACTTAAGATTTTATGGACCTTGTCCAAAGCACTGTGTATTAAAAATTTTTCGAGCGGATGTGCCTTAATTGTCCTTAACTTCTCTTTGGTAAATTTAAGGGCCATTTCTTTCTTGTGGCTGAGAGAAAAGGCAAGCAAAGGCCTCGATTTGGTGTGGTGGATATATGTGAACCCTGAAATGTGTGGTCGCTGGTTCGATTCTTCGCTGAGATTTCGAGATTTATCTGTGTCTCAGCACTTCTGTGATTATTTTCCAAAAAGACTTTTTTTTCTTTCTCTTTCTTTGCATGGTAGCTGTTATCGCAACCTGCAGAAACTACATCTAAGAAGTAAGATCTTCCACTTTTATGGTCGAAGGCTCTTGTAATTCTGATGTAATGGAGAACGAACACCTCAGAGGACCAGTGTCTAGCCAACAGGTAATGATCTCCTGTGCACAGCACAAATTGTGGAGGTCTGGAATCTAAAGTCATATTATGAGATTTTAATTAATGCTCATCTTTAAATGGATATGGAAAAACATTTAGTCAGAATGCAGAGATATTTCTGCATCTTATTCCGATCCTTGAACAGTGATTTGAATGTTTGCTGACCAGTGGTTTCCACATTTTCAAAGAAACACTAGAAGGGTCAAAAACAAAGTTAGGTTTCATTCCTTAGTCGAACTAACTAATCCTCAACAGTAACAGTGACTATCGCATATAGATCTGGTAAGTTTTGCTCATTTAAGTAAACTAAACAGCGTTTTGTTATACAGTGCTGCTCCAGGAAACCCTTCAAAAAACTTTACGTTTCACTTTTTTTTTTTTTTTTGGTTATTTGGTTTTTTTCGCATGTCTGTTTTGTTTCTTTTTATGCCTTCATCAACGTTTTCACACGGATTTCACGAGAGGTGTTTCAGTATCAATACTGTTTTTTTGAAAATAATAAAATCTTAGCTTGAAACTGATTCATTGTTCATCCCCATCTTGTGTTAATTTCGAGCCAATCTGAGTCGATAAAACCTGAAGCAACGAAAATTTAGGAGATGGTGTTGGACAGGCGAGATGAAAGGCAGGATGGCTAGCCTGCCAGTTCAAATTCAATAATTGCAAAAACGTCAGAGGTATCATGTTTGCCCATCTAGTTCTTTAGTTCTAGTTCTGCCCATCTTTATGTGATGTGGCGCGTGTGTCCATGTCGCGCAATGTGGCGTACCTTTGCGCTGTCGTTTTGACACTTACCCATTTTCCAACTAAATCCTCATTTTGAAGTCGGTGAATTGGATGCATACTCGTCTACAAAAGAGAGACACCGAGTTGCCCACCTGCGAACTTCTGTGTGTTCATCGAGAAGCCGAGTTCAGCTTCATCACTACCATGTTTTGTTGACAAGTAAACGCGAAGTTGTTAGAAATGTTGAAGTTAAGAGTTTTATTGCGCTACCAAATGTCAAAATACGAAACCTTTAAACTGACTAGTGGCCAAAATTTATATATTAGGTTATGTTTTCGTCTATTTTTCGTTTCGTTTTGCTTTGCTTACGAGGTGCATCTTAGGTAAGTCGGTATCGACAATTTCTTCACTTTCGCACGCTTCTAATTGAATTGCCGCTATTTATCTTTGATTGCTTGTGGCTACTGCTTCTGTTGTTATTAGGCTGAAATTTATAGAAGTCTATTCATCCGATTTTCGCAAGCTGCAAAGCAGTGCCGCATGGTCACCCGGATGTTCAGCTAGGAGTAAGCCAGTGTTAGGAATCACCGTAATTCTGACATCAGGCATAGTTGCATATTGGTGATGTGGTATTCAGCTAAGAAATGTGTTTACGACGAGCCGAGATTGGTTAACCAAGAGTGACGGTGATGCCGACGTCTCGTCTGAGAGCAGATGACACTGCGACATCCAGACGAATGCCCAAGGTCGGAGTGTCAAGTCCCAAAGCGCAGTTGCCGTACCCGTTAGTGTGTCTGGTGGTGTGCCCAGTGGTTATGAAAGAGTGTGAATGTAGGGAAGATACGCGTGCGTTCGGTGAAGTAACCTGAGATATAATAGGTTACATGACAATAACAAACACAAATACTTGGCAAGTGGAAGACTTGCTACTACATTGAACGATAGTGAATCTTTTACGAGAAATGTTTCTCTACTTTCTGCAAAACCAAACCACTCTTTGCTTTCATCCTAGAAGTAAGACGCAATTCGCACGTGGTTGCTGGCGAGCTTAACGCAATGGGCTTTTCGTGTTTCCTTTCCATTTCATAGGATCCGGATGTCATAAGACTGTAAACTTACAAAAGTATTGTATTTCTCAGTTTTTAAGTGATAGTACTAAGACTGTAAACTTACAGAAGTATTTCGCAATTTGTAAGTGATAATACGAAAATATTCGAATGAATACCGACAACGAAGCTATTTCTTCCAGTGATTGATCGCGATTGTAGTGACTGAAGGACTTGTTGCTCACCAAAGGCGCATTTGTCAAACGAAGACGTCAACGTAAACGTAAATGCTTCTTCTTGATGGCAGACACCCTTTGCATTTTTGTTTATATAAAAACTGTACTAACTCAGTAGTCTATTGATATTTCAGTAATCTTTTTCCAATATCACTCTTTTTTTTGCGAAAAGTGCTTAATTTTAGGAAGCTTGAGGGCAGCTCACTAGGCCTTACACTCCCTTTTCTCACACTTTTTGCTATTTTGTGAAGAAAAATATGCAATAGAGCTTGCAAAAACGTCAGAGGTATCATGTTTGCCCATCTAGTTCTTTAGTTCTAGTTCTGCCCATCTTTATGTGATGTGGCGCGTGTGTCCATGTCGCGCAATGTGGCGTACCTTTGCGCTGTCGTTTTGACACTTACCCATTTTCCAACTAAATCCTCATTTTGAAGTCGGTGAATTGGATGCATACTCGTCTACAAAAGAGAGACACCGAGTTGCCCACCTGCGAACTTCTGTGTGTTCATCGAGAAGCCGAGTTCAGCTTCATCACTACCATGTTTTGTTGACAAGTAAACGCGAAGTTGTTAGAAATGTTGAAGTTAAGAGTTTTATTGCGCTACCAAATGTCAAAATACGAAACCTTTAAACTGACTAGTGGCCAAAATTTATATATTAGGTTATGTTTTCGTCTATTTTTCGTTTCGTTTTGCTTTGCTTACGAGGTGCATCTTAGGTAAGTCGGTATCGACAATTTCTTCACTTTCGCACGCTTCTAATTGAATTGCCGCTATTTATCTTTGATTGCTTGTGGCTACTGCTTCTGTTGTTATTAGGCTGAAATTTATAGAAGTCTATTCATCCGATTTTCGCAAGCTGCAAAGCAGTGCCGCATGGTCACCCGGATGTTCAGCTAGGAGTAAGCCAGTGTTAGGAATCACCGTAATTCTGACATCAGGCATAGTTGCACATTGGTGATGTGGTATTCAGCTAAGAAATGTGTTTACGACGAGCCGAGATTGGTTAACCAAGAGTGACGGTGATGCCGACGTCTCGTCTGAGAGCAGATGACACTGCGACATCCAGACGAATGCCCAAGGTCGGAGTGTCAAGTCCCAAAGCGCAGTTGCCGTACCCGTTAGCGTGTCTGGTGGTGTGCCCAGTGGTTATGAAAGAGTGTGAATGTAGGGAAGATACGCGTGCGTTCGGTGAAGTAACCTGAGATGTAATAGGTTACATGACAATAACAAGCACAAATACTTGGCAAGTGGAAGACTTGCTACTACATTGAACGATAATGAATCTTTTACGAGAAATGTTTCTCTACTTTCTGCAAAACCAAACCACTCTTTGCTTTCATCCTAGAAGTAAGACGCAATTCGCACGTGGTTGCTGGCGAGCTTAACGCAATGGGCTTTTCGTGTTTCCTTTCCATTTCATAGGATCCGGATGTCATAAGACTGTAAACTTACAGAAGTATTTCGCAATTTGTAAGTGATAATACGAAAATATTCGAATAAATATTGACAACGAAGCTATTTCTTCCAGTGATTGATCGCGATTGTAGTGACTGAAGGACTTGTTGCTCACCAAAGGCGCATTTGTCAAACGAAGACGTCAACGTAAACGTAAATGCTTCTTCTTGATGGCAGACACCCTTTGCATTTTTGTTTATATAAAAACTGTACTAACTCAGTAGTCTATTGATATTTCAGTAATCTTTTTCCAATATCACTCTTTTTTTTTGCGAAAAGTGCTTAATTTTAGGAAGCTTGAGGGCAGCTCACTAGGCCTTACACTCCCTTTTCTCACACTTTTTGCTATTTTGTGAAGAAAAATATGCAATAGAGCTAGTTGCGTTTAAATTCATCGTCTTTCTTTCATAAAAACTGTAATGCTTTGTTTAGTTTCGTGAGGTGCACTTGTGACAGAACAGGCAGTTTAACGTTGCGAGATTTTCGTTGCATTGAAAGTCCGAGGTCTAAAATCGAGCACTTCCAGCACATTGCTTATCATTGTAGACTGAAACTCAGCAGATGCATGAGAGTAATCTAAATATACTAGACGTCCGCTTTTGTCCGATTTTTTGGGGCTCTTCGTTTCTGTACCTATGTCGAGCTACAGTTTCGTAACCACTAGAAATGGCTATTTGCCGTGCCAAGTTTCGCGACTCCTCTCTTTGCTCTTTTCTTGTGCACACGTTGGTTGCTGTTCGAAACATGTTTCTTACAAGCGTCCTTTTCGTGTGTGAGGGGTGAGAGGAGAGGTAATGAACCAAGATGTTTTTGCTATTTGACTTTCAGTACCACTTCGTAATGTAGCCATTTTCGAACAGGTTAATTTGCGCGTTTAGAAATAAAAACCAGTTTTCCTTCGGTTTTTCTCGGATGAAATTGATATAATCTGACTGTTCATTTAACAACTCAAAACATTTGTCTATTTCTTCTTGTGTTGAGCAAAGGACAAAACAGTCATCTGTATATCTACAGTAGAGTAGTGGCCCGAGATCGGTCACTGGTGCTTCCACATTAAACATAAAAGTAGTGGCAAGACCTGGTGCCAGTCGCTGTCTTATTGCCAATCCTCTTATTTGAGCGTAGCATTTTCCGGACCATCAGAAGTTTGAGCTGCACAAGCTTTCTTTTAAGAGTACCATCAACTGCTCTTTTTTGAAGCCATACATGTTTATTTCTTCTTCGTGCTGTGTAAGGAGTTCGAATATGGCTAGCATTGCAGAGTCATTCGACACGTTTGTATAAAGGGCGGTAACGTCGAAGGCTTCCATCACGTACGCGCAGCAAGGCTGCGCAGTACGTGGACGATCCAGAAATATCTGGGTATTTGTGAGATGGGCTGGAATGTGTTTCAACCACTTGTTGAATATTAAGGTTAAAAACCATGTTATCCTATCTGTTGGCTCAATGTGAATGGGCCAACATGGCAAGGGCTGCTGGTTTAAAACCATCAGTTATCTATCAACTTAAAGTTGACTTATCAACATGTCCCGTCTTGTACTTATAAAAACTCATAAGTTAGTATCCAGCGATGTTCTAGCGTCTACCGATCCGTCATTGTTTAAGGTTAGACCTATCATTAGCTGTGTAGACGGGCCATCGGAGATAACATGGTTTTTAACCTATAAAACGCTGTTTAGAGAACGTCAGGTCTAGAGAACTCGGTAAACGTTGTTGAAATGCCACCGAGTAATCTAAGGCGCCAGTTAGTTCGTAACCGCCTATATGACCGTCTATTTGCAACGCGAAACTGCATAATTTGCCCTAATGGAAAAGACGGTGGTTGCATGAGCTCAGGTACAGTTAATCTAATCTCATGTAAAGCGTGCGGAGACGAATACATTGGCGAAACGGACAGACCCGTCTGTGTCCGCATATAAAAAAAAACACCTAGTCGGCAAACGTAAA
>MQTX01000427.1:0-14130 GCA_009735665.1 Angiostrongylus cantonensis | reverse complement strand
TATATAATCCTATTATTTTGAGGGGAAGGACACATTACGATTCTATGTGAATTCTGTGCGGTTGGTCTCTACTAAACATACTCAGTAGAAGCCTCATAGAAAGTGGTGGGTGCGCAAAGTTGTGTTCATTGTGGTTGAAATCTTGGTTTAGCGTTTTCTTCGTTTGGTTATGGAGGCGTTTGACCGAGTAGATTGCTATCAGCTTGACCTTTCCAGGCTCTGAGGAACGCGAAGTCCGCCGAAAAGTCAGTTTATTTGTGAATAAAAAATAATAATAACACCTCGCGTTTGCCCAACAAGAATACGAAGAATTACTTGATCTATGCCAAGGTTAATAGAAAGACGTTCGTGGAATTTACTCTTATTTACTCAAAAAGCTGATAATCTCTTCGTTCGTGCTTAGTTCTCGTCCACTTCCTCGATAACCTAGCTTACGCTGAAGTTCATTTATAAAAAATGATTGAGGGCTCTTTCTAATTCTTTCTCAAACCTCTGAAAATTTTGCATCAGTTTCTGTAACACATGGACTGTTTCGTATATCCAGATTATGATGGTATTGCTCGGACTATTACTATAGGATCATTTCTAGAAACCAGATGTATCGCATTTTGATGTGTTGACTTGCTGACAACATGCCCTATGGAGAATAGGACTGCATCCTTTAATAAGAACTTTTCGAAATACTGTAGTAATGTTCCAAGCTTTCCCACCTCACCTGGAGAGTTAAGTTAATCATTCACTTATTATAGTAACACGTTCTTGTTTTAAGAGGGTATTTTACTTGTGTAAACACTAATATGCGATGACGTCAACCTCCTTTTAGGCTACAAATGTGCCTTAGTTGTAGGTGGGTCAGTGCTTAATAGCTTACCTTTTTCTTCAGTGTCTGAAATGTTCATCTCGTAGTGGCATCAAACTATCGCCCTTATTTGATGAAAATTGCATATTGGTGACGTAGTCAAGACGTTTCCTAGACAGGTTCACCTCTTGTTTTAAAAAGTTTTTGCTTTTCATATGATTCGTTTGGTTTTGGTCTTCGGGTAGTAGTAGCAGTGGCGGCAGGTAGCTGTTGCAAGGTTTCAGTTGGGCCGGATTTTGGCTGGGGAAACCTACTCGTAGCAGTTCATGTTTCAGAAAAATCTTTCTTGGATGAGTTCAGTTGCCGAGCCTAATCCACTCTGCAGTCAGAAATTTGTGATCTAGCGACAATGTGGAATAGTAATGAACTGTTAATCCGCTTTCACTATAACGAACTATGTCTTCTGTGTGAAATTGGCAGTTATACCGAGATATAGTTAACATAAGATACGAAAAAGACTTCTCGTACACTGACACTTATGTGGTTGGCTGATCGACGACTATACTGACATACGTAACCCTGCGTAATCCTGCATGAGAAACCAAGGAATCCTCTATTACCGCCTTAATTTCCCTACTTCTCGAGTCGCCTTCCTCAGAGGCTGAACGTGTTTATATTAGAATACTTTATTTTTTTCGGTGGAAAAAGGCTAAAGTATTAATGAAAATCAAACATTTAAGTAGATGGTGAGCTCAGATGTTACGGTCATTGACCGTAAATCGCCGAAACGTCATCCATCGACCAACACCAACAACGACACCGAAGACCTATACCAACCTCACAGCAGCTAAAGAAGATCAGTTTATAAGATCATAAATAAATAAACATATATTATCTACATATGCCGAGGTTTGTAGAAAGTCGGTCTTTCGGGTGATAGGAATAGTCACAACTGCATGTAGACGAATGAGCGTAAGTCATGAGCAGTTACCGTTAAGGTTTCTTTTGATGGCAGAAATTTTTGTATCGGGTGCAAAGTAATGTTCCCTCTGCATTTATGTTTTCGTATGGTTGAATACGCCTTCCTGTATTCATAGTTTTCCTGTTTTTCTTCCACAGATACATATGTGTGCATGGATGTATGGTTGTGGGCAGGTTTTGTGCTTTGTGTTTGTTTGTCTTTGCTTCAACTGTTCTGCCTGATGGTTCAGACTTGAGGTCACCAGCGGTTGCATGAAACTGCTGAAGACGACTTCGCCGTGTTGTTGCGATGCTCTTACGAACAGTGTCTAAGGCCGACTGGTACTGTCTTCGTTTATCGGACGACATTCTCTTCCTTTTAGTGTCTGTGCTCGATTTTTGCAGTTGTAGAGAGCGGATGCTTTTGATTATATCAAGTATCCAGAAATGAAGTAAAGCATTCTCACAATTCCTGTCGGTACGGACGTTTTGAAATGAGCACTCTCGTCAGGTACTGAATTTTTTTTTGGTCTCATTAGATGTGCAGCTTTGCTTGCATTTCTTCTCTTTCGTTCGTTCCTGCTTCTTTTTTTAAATTTGCTTTAGCACTTGCGCTTTATGTCCACCTTTGTAGCCATTATTTTTAGTGTTCTGTTTTCTCTCCATATCTGTTGCGCTTCATTGCATCCTACTTTTCCTGCCTTGTCGCACGAAGCTAAGTCTGCCTCACGTAGTAAATCGTAAAACGTTCCTCCCACATTTATGCGCGCACATGATGCTAACAGCAACTTTTCTATATCATTCTCACAGTTCGATTACAGCGGTTCACGGTTTCAACTCCACCAGATGGTATTTCCGCTGTTCTTGAACCCACATCTCGTGTAGAAATCTATGTGATTATCTAAGGAGAGGGCATGAGTAGTTAGATGATAAGAGGTACTTTTAGCATCACGTCATGATAGCGTGTTTCATAATGAGGTCCACTATTTTATACTTATGTGCCATCCACCTTCCTCATAGCGCAATCGGTTTCATCGAAAAAGTTTCTTCGGCTTGTCTTAAAAAATACTTAAGCTGATACTCCGCAGCGTGAAATTGCACGAGCTGCAGCTAACCGCCAACTATCCTCTGAACATGCAATCAATGCATATAAGCGATAAAAGAATATCATAAAAACATATGAGCAACAGTTATGATCAAAGCAGCTGAGGCTTAAAAAAGCGTTCGTAAAGCACATTAAACCTTCGCCAATTGTGTAACCAGGGTGATTGCACTCCGACACGCAGACGAAACAGTTACAGCTTCTGAAAAAAAATGAAGAAAATTATTCCCGATTTCGACTCAGATCTCTTCAATAACCACGTCCCGTTTACATGAAGTAGAGGAGGATAGTTGTGTCGTATCACCGATTTTCCTAAAAGAAATATCCGGCATTCCTTTTATCCATGAAAAATCGAACGGCAACACGCTACTTGTCTGAATGCTACGTCCCTCCTCAGCAAAGCGTCAGCGTGACCATGCTGTTGTTCAAGAAGGGTGTCATCCACAATAACGGCAGCTATCGCCCAATCTGCTTGCTGGCTGTCGTCTACAAAGTTTTCGCTGGAGTTTCCCAAACAGGGTTGACAGAACACTGGACAAAGGATAGCCATTTGGGCAAGTAGGGTTTCAAGTAGAATTTTGTACGATGGAGCACATCCATACCATAATAAGACTCATTTAAGGATCGCGCGAGCGTGAAGGTCTGCTGTATCTCACTTTCATCGACTCATAGAAAGCTTTTCACTTAGTTCAGATAGATGTCACATAAGCCCAGGACAGTCAGGGGTTTCCTGTTAAGTGCATGAAGATTCTTAATAAGGTGAATAAAAGTTTGATATCGCCGTCCTACAACGCTAGCAACACCTACGCCTAAAGAGGGGTTAAGTAAGGCGGTACCATCTCGCCAACATTATTTATCGCCACGCTTGAGGACGTTGTACGAAGTTTGGAATAGGGCAACATGATAGTGAAAACCAATGGTCGGCAATTACACCATCTTCGCTTTATTGATGACATCGTTCTTATGACACCAAACATTGGCTAACCAGAATGCGTACTGATTTTGATAAAGCCTGTGGAAAAGTTGGTCTTGTATTAAATCTCGCAAAAACGATGTTTATAAAAAACGGTTTACTTTCGTATGTTCCATGCACATTCAACGAATTTAATGTCTCCAAGCGCTTCAGCTACGTCTATCTAGGTCGCGAAATTGAAATAATGAACGACATATCTCCAGAATTGAGCAAGAAGAAAGGATCAGCTTGGGGAGCACACAACAGCACCGAGGTTGTAGTGAAGAGAGCAAAGAACACCCTCCTCCACGCGCTCCTGTTTGACTCCACGATACTTCGATCGCTCAGCGTAGTCGAACGCGCAGTCGAAAGAACGGTGTTAGGACTACCCCGTGTCGCACAATTAAGGAAAAGCATTCGAAGCTCCGACCTACGTCAACGACCAGAAATCAGAGATGCCGTTCTGTATGCCAAGCTGTCGAAAATAAGGGGGAGGGAGAGGGCAAGCTCGTAATTTGTATAAACAGCAGCGTATGGAAGAGAGCCGTTGGTGGCTATATTCCTCGGTATGTGAAACGTTCTGTAAGGAAATCATCGACTTAATCAATAATCAGAGTTTTTCGCGAAAACCATAGAAGAAAGGCCTGATCCTCATTGAGTCCGTAGAACGGGCAGAACGCACTGAGCTTCCACTACGCGCGAGTGGGAAAAATCGAAGATTTGCTGAAGCCTGCTCGAGTCATTCATCGATTAATGAAACAGCAGGCGATACAGAACAATGCATTTATAACAATAAAACGAAGTAAATATATACGTGCAAAGATTATTAATGGAAATGATTGTTATTGAAAATTGATACAAAGGGCTAATCGGTTTTTGTGAATGCTATGAAAAATTGGAATAAGATGGTATGAACACATAAAGCAAGGTATAGGGATAACTTCATAACTGTTAGCTGTCTTTATAGAGCCCTCGCGGTACTCATAAATAGCTACCACGACCATGGCCGATAGAGATCATATCAAAATCTAAGACCATCTCGTTTTTGAACTACTGATAGAATTTGTTAACACACCATCCCTGCATTGAATATTTCTTAATGTCGGCTTTCTGCCCTTTTCTCTGGCCTATTGGTTACAGCTTACTGGAGAATTTTACCTTGAGGAGTGGCAGTACCTAGTGGACAACATCACGTAGAAAAGACTGCTGGTGTATGGTTTATACATATGAATGGAATGATAGATTGCGATTATGTCGAACAGATTATACAGCCCTGACTTTCCTTCCAAAATTCAGCATACTCTTTCAGGAAACAACTTATATTTTCCACGCGTCAAGGTGTGACAATTTTGCTTTTCGCCTTTGTTTGAAGAAAGTGATTTTCGGGACTTTGTTCAGTAGCGCAAGGCGTATCCCAGTTCTGATCAAATTTCGGCTGTTGCTCTGGCTGTTACTGTTTGCTTGTCCAATTTATTGTAGAAGTTTAGTATTTTTTCGTCCTTTTTTGGGATATCCGCATTCAGTCGCTAAAGTGATTAAGACTTTCAGAATCAATTCCTTTGGTTTTTGCTGGCTACCATGTGTTCTATTCCCTGAGTGGAATGGCCTGTGCTGTAGTAGCCGCATTGATGTGCGTCTCTACTTTTACTTTATGTTAACTTTTCAGCGTATATTTGACCAAACATCATTTGAAGTTATGACGACTTACTAGAAAGTAACTCGTGTTTATACGTACACCCGAAATGTTAGCTTGTTTGTGGCATGTGTGAAGACCTATAGTTTTGAATGGACCATTTTATTTTTGTCGAAGAGCCACTTATTCTTGTCTTTATTTCCCGTGTCTTCCTTTTCTGATCCACATTACCCTGTACTCATAATGGAATTTTATTTCGCGATGGAATCTCCAAATAGCTAAACAAAAAGGATAAACCCTCCGGCGTGGATGAATTCCTGAAAGATGCGTCATGCATCCGACTTCACTCAATATCGTTAGACGTGACTGGATGCACACCAGGGCTAAACAATGTTTCGTGGTAACCTAGCGACAGGTAGAAGTCGGTAGGTATAAGGTCTAATGGTATTTTTTAATCACTCAGGAATTTGTTTCTCGTAAAAAACCTCTGACAATAGTGGTTTGGTTTTACCATTCTCTGCACAACTCCGATTTTTATATGGTATGCAACTACTGCAGCTCATTCGGTGGAAGCTCTATTATTTAAAAATCCTTCAAATTGATTAAGGTTTTCAGTTTAATTCAATAAATCAATTTTTCCGTGTTCTCAAACATCTTGAGCGCAGTTGGTTGATTTAGTAGCCGTTCTTCTCGAATCTGAGTGTTTATGCATTAAATAGGTCTGCGTTCCATTCTTAAGCACGCACGACCTTTTCGATAACCAAACTCACTCAATACTGGCTGAAGTTGCGGCGAATTTCGCCTTCTTTAGAACCTGGGAAGGTCAAGTTGGTACATCATCTGCTCAGTCAAGCACTTTCATAAACTCAGCATACAATTTTTCATCGCGTAGCAAACAGCTTCTAAACGCTCTCCGTTTTTCAGAAATCTGCTTTCCTTTAACATGGGCATGACTAATCAACATGTATGTACGTATGTATGTACATATACTCATCGTTTTGTTTCTGTGGATCCTCTGGTTGCTGTTGACCACCGGCCTTATGGTGTCCTAAATAGGTGAGAATGTCCCTGGCTCAGGTCAAGAAAGCAGGTTGAGGTATGGGGTGAGGTCACGCGCGATCGGGGGACAGTCCTCATGCCGTTCGTTTCGGACCTATCCAAAACGCTTCAGTAGTTTTACGCTCAGATATCTTCGATTTCTATGCGATATTTGCAACTTTTATTTCAAAGTCTTCTTCGTTATGTTTTTGCGCCTTGTGCGTGCCTATTGGAGCGTTTCGTTTAAGTCTCCCAACAAATCGCTCTTTTATATGGACACAGAGTGGTCTACCCGTTTCGCCTATGCATTCATTTCCACACACTCTACGAAAGATCAGGTACACACTGCGAACTCATAAAACCGTCCTCTCTATCCTTAGGGAACTATATTCCATACATTAGTTAGGTGGAAACGGCGCGTATAGTGAAACGCTTAGATGAGCTCTGTAGTACATAACCAATCGCTAGTTTGATGTCCGCTCCGCAGACTCACCAAACCTTCTCTCGCTTCTGTGTCGGCAGTTGGCACCAGACTTGTCTGTGGGCATAGCAGCATTGACTTGGTACATCGGTAGAGCACGACTAGTGATTTTATGGGCCGGATATGCATTGAATCACCTCTAAGGATGCTTGATGGAGTCCAATGCATGACTCATGTCCTGAGGATTGATCAACTTACTTACTTGGATACTTGGACGGCCCGTCTTCACGAGTTGTGCGGACCCAGCACATATGCTATTCGTTCCTTTCTCTCGCAATTGTAGTCCATGGTGGTGGTCTTGTTCGAGCATGGTATCGCTTGCGAGTCTCATACCGTGATCTGTAAAACAACTGCAGCTGCGGGTACAGCTGATTAACTTTGCTTACGAACACCTCCGCCCAACGTGTAGGTGGTCGCCCAAGGGGACGTTTGCATTCTCTTGGAGTCCACTCTACTGTTCTTTTTGTCCATCTGTCGTCTGTTCTTCTCATTATGTGACTGACCCATCTATGTTTCGCTGTCGATGTATATTCTCCTGGATCTCGAAGATATGACAGATTTCGAAGGTCAGAGCTTCGCATTACGGCTAGATATTGAGAGTGCCGGTTATGTCTTAGAAGACATCGCTCAAGCGCTCTGTGAGTAGTGCGAAGAATTCTTGACGTTGTTGAAGTATCAACCCACGTCTCTGCACCATAACAGAGCGCTGGTAGGACCGTATAATCGAAGAGATGAGCGCAGACTTTCGGTTTCTTCAGTTGGTCGGTGGCTTCTTTGAGAGGCCCGAATGCGGCCCAAGCTGTTCTCCTTCTTCTGTCTAGTTCTTCCTTCATGCTGTTTTCCATGTTCATTGATCGCCCAAGGTATACGTACGAGGTGTGATTTTTTCTTAATTCCTCTCCGTTTTATGGGATACGGATGTCGTAGGACTGTGGGGTTACTGAAATATTTCTCAGTTTCTAGGTGAAAATACAAGTATTCGAAGAAGTACCGAAAAGTAAGTTATTTATTCTAATGGTTTATTTTGATTGTAGTGGTGGAAGGACTTCTCGTTCCCTAAAAGCGCATTTACCAAACAAAACAGTGTTTAGCATTTTGATACCCACGTATAGCTTGTTGGGCTCTGAACGTGAGGGCTGGTTATACTCACGAGTAGCTTGCCAGGCTCTACCAGAATGGACATAGAGCTTATTTGTTGGAGGCGACTCCTAACCGCTTCCCATGTACTTCCCTGTCGCTTGATTGCAGGCTTTTGGCCGAATTGACTCGTAGAGTACAATCCGCATAAAGCGACAACGCACCCACACACGCATGCATGAATACGCCTAGCAAATACAGATAGTATGTGCTAAATCGGCGCAGCAGAAACAGGGAGTCCATCCCTTTGATCCACCTGCGTCTCAGAGAAGCAAAAGTCGCTTTTGGTCCCCTGTTAGTCCCCTATCCGCCACCTGGGGACGCGCCACGTAGCCTCGCGACTAACCGGCTCGAGATCCCTCATATGAGGAAGATCCGTGGGTTCAGGGAGCATTACTTTGAATTTTTTAGTAGTTCATTTAGTTCGGCGAAAGGTGTTCCAATAGGGTGTATTCACTTTTGGGGTCTATATGAACTTTCATGTACGAAGAGTTGCGACGCATCCCTTTAGTGAATGAGATTCATACTTCTTCTGATTGTTCCGTGTTGCGAATAGATTTACACTTCTGATCCTATTATTAATGTTTACTTTTTTAATGATGCTTTGGGTTGCTTAGCCCAATCTCATTGCTGTTATTCGTGTTGAGTGAGTATAATGGATGCTGAATGTGTTGACTGAGTTAGGAGATAACAAGAGGTTAGCAGAAAACATTTTATTCGACTCAGAGCTGCGTTGATCCGAGTCTCTGGTCTACATTAACGTGCAGGGTGTGTCGACTGCTAAAGGATACTTTTCCTCCAAAAAGGCAGATTATTTTACATAGCAACTGGTCGACATCGACCCTGTAGAAAAGGGCGCCACCATTTTTGGAAACTTTATTCGAGTAGTGCTTATCCCACTGGAATGGATGTGAAGCATTGGCTTTTCCATCTTCATCCATGTTGCTGTGAAGAAGAGAAAAACCTCCAAATATTATTTGATTAAAAGTGTTTTATACTGACCTCATGTCAGCTCAATCATGTAGGAAAGTAGCGGTTATTCATGACGTGGCTTTATGGAAGTTGGCATTTAAGATGAAATGGGAGTGTTTGACTCGGTCATACCGGCTCGTTGCTTGCGAACGTTTCACTATGTGGAAGAGCGATTGAAACGTTGAAGTTGAACCGGTTGATCTCAGATTATGCTATCGATTGGTGGTGTTGTGGAATGCATTAACAGGCATTCGATAAAACAGTATTTTCGCCAGTGGGATCCAGCAAAATTGGTTTCCGGGCTTTCAGTAAAGCGCAGCTTTATGTGTCATGCGAGTTCGACAAGATCGCAACGTTTAATTGTGCGATAAGGTTAGGCTTCATTCGTCCATCACAACCGTTGAACGCGTTGATGAGCACCTATGTCACCACTTTGCTTATCTCGAAGAGCATCTGTCTCTTTCACTTCCTAAATATCAAATCCTATCATTTTCTGGTTCTTCGAAATTGTGGAAATAAAGAAAATAATAAGCACAAAGAAATTGTATTTTTTATGAACATTTACAGCAACTGGAAAGAAAACCAGGAAGAAGAATACCGAACGAGAGACAAATTAACGACGACATCGATCAACAATCAGGGCGCGTGTGGCCAGTGGTTGGAGGCGCCACTGCGGCGCGCATGTGAAATGCGCCCATGGCTCACCAAGCCTTCCATCTTTCCGGGGTCGGCAAATTGGTACCAGACTTGTCTGGAAGCATAGCAGCAGTGATTCGATGCATTGGTAGGCTACCGGGAGTCATTGTAAAGGCCAGATATGCGTTCAATCACCTCCAACGATACTTAATGAAGTCTAATGCATACCGTATCACTAAAGAATTGATCAACGCCGAGAGCTTTGTTCTTTATTTCATACATTTTATTTGGAATAGTTGTTAATTAATACAAGAAAGCAGCAGCGAAAATCCTTTGCGTGGTGGCCTAAACAGTATCCACTAAAACTAATTCGTCCAATCGTGTATGTGCTATGAGGGTAATGCTGTTACGTGATACCGCATTCACATACAACGAGTTACACATCCTCAGAAAACAGGAATTTGCGTTATCCTATGGCGTGATTCATTGAGGTTGTCATGGTACCGGCTTGTTGGCGGAAACAGTGAGAAAGGACCGTTCAAGTATAAAGTACGTAGTAAATGATTTCTTCCTGCAGAAGGCAATAAAGACTCGGAAAAGGCAAACTAACAATGTACCGTATTGAAGTCTAAAAGTAGCTCGCTATATACAAAGCCTACAATGATTTCGAAACCTACAGTAGATATGACTCTTGAAGACGAAGTTACAGATGCAAGTAGGTAGGATCCGTCCACCTGAAGTCAATTGCTGAAGCTGATTTAGAAAACAGCAGCGATCAATATTGGTTTGAGATACGCGTCAAAGGTAAAGAAACTCGATAAATTACTGTTACAACGAGGAGCGAAAAGATCACTATTGTGAAATCTTATATCTATTTCTTTTGCACAATGAAGAGGATCCATCTCTTGATCAATACCCGATGAGAACTACACGCTATACAGCAACCAACGACGTTCAGCGCATTAACTGGACTAAAATGAATCTCCTAATTTTTTCATAACTCCAGATTAAAGTGAAAGCGGTTGCACAATATGTGTAAAAAAAAGCTCTCGGCGTTGATCAATTTCTGAGGGATGCGCCATGCATTCGACTTCATTAAGCACCGTTGGAGGTGACTGAATGCAAATCTGGCCTTTACAATGACCCGCTGTGGCCTACCAATGCATCGAATCACTGCTGCTATGCTCCAAGACAAGTCTGGTACTAATTTGCCGACCCCGGAGGGATAGAATGCTTTTTGGGCCATGAGGGCAAGGATCGATTCCACGTGCGTGTCGTAGTGGTGCCTTCAACCACTGCGTCACACGCGCCCGCTCGATATGTGTAGCCGAAAAAATCACCACAGCTTCCTCAACCATAGTGCAGCAATGAGATGAGCTGAATATTCTACTTGCATGAACATCTATCGGAGCGTATATAGCATTGGCCAACAACAAAAATGCGGCCACCTTCAAAGACCAGCACTCGACGACTCAAGTATTATAGCACGTAGGCTAATTTGACTATGAGCTCTGTAAAACTGTCTGCCTTCTCAAACACGTAGAAAACGGTTTTTTTCAGCTCAGCAGATAACCATCATAATGTTGATAATATGCACAAAAACACGTATGAATTACGGCAGTTTAGTCACAGGACTAAACTGCCGTAATTCATACGTGTTTTTGTGCATATTATCAACATTATGATGGTTATCTGCTGAGCTGAAAAAAACCGTTTTCTACGTGTTTGAGAAGGCAGACAGTTTTACAGAGCTCATAGTCAAATTAGCCTACGTGCTATAATACTTGAGTCGTCGAGTGCTGGTCTTTGAAGGTGGCCGCATTTTTGTTGTTGGCCAATGCTATATACGCTCCGATAGATGTTCATGCAAGTAGAATATTCAGCTCATCTCATTGCTGCACTATGGTTGAGGAAGCTGTGGTGATTTTTTCGGCTACACATATCGAGCGGGCGCGTGTGACGCAGTGGTTGAAGGCACCACTACGACACGCACGTGGAATCGATCCTTGCCCTCATGGCCCAAAAAGCATTCTATCCCTCCGGGGTCGGCAAATTAGTACCAGACTTGTCTTGGAGCATAGCAGCAGTGATTCGATGCATTGGTAGGCCACAGCGGGTCATTGTAAAGGCCAGATTTGCATTCAGTCACCTCCAACGGTGCTTAATGAAGTCGAATGCATGGCGCATCCCTCAGAAATTGATCAACGCCGAGAGCTTTTTTTTACACATATTGTGCAACCGCTTTCACTTTAATCTGGAGTTATGAAAAAATTAGGAGATTCATTTTAGTCCAGTTAATGCGCTGAACGTCGTTGGTTGCTGTATAGCGTGTAGTTCTCAGCGGGTATTGATCAAGAGATAGATCCTTTTCATTGCGCAGAAGAAATGGATACAAGATTTCACAATAGTGATCTTTTCGCTCCTCGTTGTAACAGTAATTTATCGAGTTTCTTTACCTTTGACGCGTATCTCAAACCAATATTGATCGCTGCTGTTTTTTAAATCAGCTTCAGCAGTTGTCTTCAGATGGACGGATCCTACCTACTTGCATCTGTAACTTCGTCTTCAAGAGTCATATCTACTGTAGGTTTCGAAATCATTGTAGGCTTTGTATATAGCGAGCTACTTTTAGACTTCAATACGGTACATTGTTAGTTTGCCTTTTCCGAGTCTTTATTGCCTTCTGCAGGAAGAAATCATTTACTACGTACTTTATACTTGAACGGTCCTTTCTCACTGGTTGTGCGGGCCTCAGCACAATCACTGTTTTTGGGAGATTTGCTGGTTAAGCCATTGTGGTTTCCTGGAATCGCGAAGTCAGCCTGACCAAAGTCTGCCAAAGATCATCACCACCACCACAGACAGTTGCAGCTGTTGTGGATCAGAGAGACATTTGTCACTATGCGACACTTTGATACCAGTACGGTGGTGGATATTGGTATTGGTTTACTCTTAGCTAGGCTTCCTGATAGACACGGCGGACTTCGTCTCAACATGGGAGACCTTGCTGGAAGGACGAATCGCTCCCCTGTACATCGCATTCCGTCCCCCAGAACACCTCCCAGCCACGATGAGGCTGTAAACGGTTAGCAGGAAAGAAATCACTAAAAGCGATTTCACAATACGGTGAGCTCGGCCAATCGATAATGGCATACTGGATACCTCACGGAGTGCGTGACACGATCCTTGCGTCTGAGCACGAACTCTTCACCTTTATTCGCTTTGTATTCACTTATGATGGACATAACGACAGTGAGGTTTTCAACGAAGTGGTTAAGGTGTCTCTATACGCTAGACAGCGTTCTCGCTTCTGATTAATACTTCTTACGGGGATGCGTTTGTTAATGAATTCGAATTCATCCTTTGGCACCTTGAGAAGAATTTGATGGATATTCCGCGACCGATCCAATTGAACACATGGGTTATAAACATTACTGCTATAGGTTATATTCTTCGTGGTTGCCAATGGAATAGCTAGTGCGGAAGGCTTTTCTAAACTGTGACTTCACTATTAGATCCTATTAAGCGTTTTGCTTCACTTATGGCCTTATTTCAAAAGGATTTTAGTTCGTCGTTTACATCGATGTTCTCTCGATAATGCTTCCTTTTGTAGAAACAGTTACTAACCATTCTTTTAGAACAATGCAAACTGTTACTAAGGCATGTGAGGTTTGTTACCAATGCAGTTCAATTGAAATTTTACAGTTCTTTAAGTCCTTTCTTTATTGACTGTGTTGTTATATCATTCCTGCAATTTCCCGAACAATGTTGGTTTTACGATGCAACAACCGATGCTTTAGGTGATAATGAGTTGACAAAACCAAAGGTCTTCTCTGCTGTGGTAATAGGTTTGCAGTTCTTTCCAGTGTTCCGTTGTTAAATGTGCTTGTAGCTTTATCTTCTCCTTTCATTACTCCTAGCTATGGTGCTCGTCGTCTAGTAGACGTTAATCAGATGGGAGCTATGGTCCGCCTTAACGCCAGAGATGGCCCTTGCTTATATTTCATTTGCGATGCCTAATGCTGCTGATGCTGTAGGCCTACAGCATGATGAAAATTGAGCTTTTGCGCCATTTGAAAGCATCGAGAATTCCATAGGGGGTACGAAGAGAGGGTAAAGTTTCACAAGAAACAGGTAGTGAAACGGTAAGGTTTTTTCAACTTTGTGTGAACTTTAAATCAGGACATCCTTCGTACTCCTCATTTCTCCATTATCTTCACACAGAACTGTGCACATTTCACTACGCTAACAATAGGAATGATGTGTGTTTACCTATGAAAAACAACATTTTGTTATTTGGTTCATTTCTGGACCAAATAAGAAACGTTTGCCAATTGACGTCCAATCGACCTTTCTTCCTTTTTCTTCGATAATTTTTCGCTGATCAGTAGTGACCTATGGGTCATATTTCAATGAAGGC